>ML789468.1:344424-369144 GCA_009831015.1 Picea engelmannii
CATGGAGGGTCATTTGCCGATGATCGATTGTGAGAAACTCTCTTGTAAAATCTCTCTGTAATCTTTTTCTTTGCATTAATAAACTGCTCCAAGTGGCCGCATTGGCTAGGGCCGTGGATGTTTCCCCGTAGGGGTTTTACCACATGAAAACATCGGTGTGTTGATCTTTGATCTGGTTATGTGAGTGGTTACCGAAGGTGTTCGTCCTTTGTTGGAATACCTATGTTGTCGAACAATCTATGGTGGATATAGTCAAATGGGACTAGGAAATCAACTACAATATTAAAATTCAATATCGTCATTGTTGTTTCTAGACATGCAATTATTAATATGTAATACTAATAACCCATCATGCAAGAAGTTTAATACTTAAGTTAATATGTCAAAGTCATGGAAAAATGTATCAAGAACACAATTACTCCCACAAGTTTCAATAAAAACTAATCTTCAACAAAGAATTTTCTCACACCCTTTTTAATGGTACAAGAACAATAGAAAATGAGTAAGTGGATAAGATATTGGACTAGAAAATGATGGTTTTGCAACAATGGGGCTTGTTTGAGACCAATTCCCGCTTACAAAAATTGCCCTCCGCTTTTCTATTTTCCCACTCTTTTATCCCCTTATTTATCCCCTTATTTTCCCTCTTCTATACTTAACCAAATTCCCCTTTTCTTTTCCCATGTAGTTTCTCTTTCTGGTTACTTAGTCATTTTTTTCGAAAATGTCTTGTTTCGCGAGTTGGCGAATTCACGAGTTCACATTTTCATTCATGCTTTAATATCACGATTACGACCGAGCGCTTCCCCTTTCCATACCTAGACAATTTTGCGATCGCGGGTTCCCACCTAGGAGGTCTCTAAATTTCACTTCCATTGTTCCATGATCTACAAACAACACTCTGGCTTCTGTGATATAAAAATTTAATTATGGAATCCCACATCATCCCCTCTTTTGTGTTACACATTTTGCATTGAAATTTTTTGATACATACAATTTGACCGTCATGGCCTCACGCCTCCTCGGGAACCCTTGTCACCCTATTTTGAAGCTTGTCTTATCGCTTTCCACACTTGGACATTTCTTGGAATCTCTTTCGCAGATCGTTGGGTTGGCGGGTTCAGGAAATTTCCAATTTCTAGTCATTGTTTCCTATGCCTGCCACCTTCAGACTTCTTTCCAAGTATATGCAATAAATATACAACTTCTCCAGAAACATACAGAAAATATCTCTCCAAGAAATGGAATATCTATTACAGATTTGAATATATTGGCCCTTCTTTTCCCTCTTCTATACTTAACCAAATTCCTGTTTCTTTTTCCCCTCTACTTTTTCTTTCCGGTTACTTAATCGTTTTTTCCGAAAATGTCTAAATGCGTGGGTTGGTGGACTCACGTGTTCACATTTTCACTTGTTCTTTTATATCGTGACTTTGACCGACCACTTCCCCATTCCATACCTAGCCACTTCTCCGACTGTCGATTCCCAGTTAGGCAGACTCTAGATTGCACTTCCATTGTTCTGTGACCTGCAAACAACACCCTGACTTTTGTGATATGTAAATTTACAACCATACTCTCAGATCATACCCTCTTTCATGTCACACAGTTTGCACTCAAAAATTTTGAGACCTACAATTTTACCGTCGGGTCCTCATGTCTCCTAGGGAACCCTTGACACCCTATTTTGAACCTCGTTCGATCGCTTTCCACACTTGGTTATTTCTTGGAATCTCTTTCATGGATCATCGAGCTGGCGGGTTCAGGAAATTTCCAATTTCTAGTTGTTGTTTCCTGTGCCCACCAACTTTAGACTTCTTTCCAAGTATATGCAATAAGTATACAACTTCTCTAGAAACATATAGAAAAAATCTTGCCAGGAAATGGAATATCTATTACAGATTTCAATATATTGGCACTTCTTTTACCTCTTCTACACTAACCAAATTCCCATTTCTTTTTCCATTCTACTTTCTCTTTCTGGTTACTTAGTCGTTTTTCTGAGAATATCTAAATGCGCGGGTTGGAGGACTCACGAGTTCACATTTTCACTCATGCTTTTATATCGCAAATTCGACTGACCGCTTCCCCATTCCATACCTAGCCACTTCTCTTACCATGGATTCCCAGGTAGGCAGGCTCTAGATTGCACTTCCATTGTTCTGTGACCTACAAACATCACCCTGACTTCCGCAATATACAAATTTACAACCAAACTCTCACATCATACCCTCTTCCATGTTACACAATTTGTACTCAAAAGTTATGAGACCTACAATTTGACCGTTGGGTCCTCATGTCTCCTGTGGAACTATTGTCACTCCATTTTGAAGCCCGTTCGTTCACTTTCCATACTTCTCCATTTCTTCGAATCTCTTTTGTGGATCGTCGGGTTGGAGGGTTCATGAAATATCCAATTCCTAATCGATGTTTCCTGTGCCCACAACCTTCGCACTTCTTTCCAAGTATGCAATAACTAAGGTTTAATGTTGACAACTCACCATGCCTAGAGTGTATATTTTAACCTTGTACAATATCTACTGCAAACATATATTCAGTAAAAGAACAGAAAAGATACAATGACAAATACAAACACTACAGAGAGATTTTTTCCCTGGAAACCCAAACCGGGAAAACCAACATATTCTATATTCATTCATGTATGATACATTGTTTACAATACAATATACATATAGGATTCAGCGACATCCAAAACCCTAACCCAATGACCTAGATTAGTCCACAACCCTAAGTCCTTAACTAGAAATAGAAAACCATTGGCAAAAACCATGTGCCGAAAAACCACCTAAATATGTGACACGTTTCCTGAGGCACATGACACGTTTCTCAAGACACTACTACTCATGAAAAGAATATAACACATACCCAACATTCTCCCACTTGTTGTTTTCTTTGCATACATGGGGTTACAAGGTTACATAGTCAACAATCTAGGGCAACAATGCCCATGGATCCTCTACACCAAGAGAACTTCTCAGTTCTCATAGATTTTGTTAATGAATCTGCAACATTCTTCAAAGTGTCCACCTTCATTAGCAATACTTTCTTTTCTTCAACCATGTCTCTCACAAAGTGATATTGAATATCAATATTATTTGTCTTTGAATGATGAGTTGGGTTCTTTGCCAGAAAAATTGCACTCTAACTATCACAATCTATCCTTACAGCTTGTTGTACCAACCCAATACCTGAACACAATATTTGTAACCATACTTCTTCCTTAATTGCATGAGTGGCTACCATGTATTCAACTTCTGTAGTTGAAAGTGCCACTACAACCTGTATTTTTCTCATCCAACTTATTGCTCCTCCAAACAGGTTAAACACATACCCACTTGTAGATCTCCTACGATCCAGATCTCCAACCTAGTCTGCATCCACAAAACCATGTATATCCACCACTCTATCCAATCTTGGTCTTCCTTCGTAGCACAATCCATAGCTAGTGGTGCCACAAAAATACCTGAAAACCCTTTTTACTGATGGTCAATGCTCCTTCCCTGTTTTTGACATATACCCGCTCAAAACTCCCACTACATGTGCAATGTTTGGTCTAGTACAGACCATTGCATACATCAAAATTCCAACTGCACTCACATATGGAAAACAAGACATGTTCTCCTCCTCTTCATGTGTCTTGGGACACTAATTCGTAGATAACTTTACACCAACAGGAATAGGAACCTTGACCGGTTTACATTCTTGCATATTAAATCTTTGCAATATTGTCTCAACATATTTTCTCTTATTTAACCATAGTTTCCTCCTTTTTCGATCTCTTTTAATTTCCATGCCCAAAATTAAATTTGAAGCATCGAGATCCTTCATGTCAAATTTAGAGGACAACTGAGTTTTCACATCCTAGATAATCTCCTTGTTGTTTCCTATCAGCAACATGTCATCCACATACAACACCAAATAAATCAAATGATCACCAATTAATTTAAAATACACACAGTGATGCTCTTTGCCTCTTTTGAAGCCAAGTCCCAACATATAAGTATCAAATTTTTGATACCAAATCCTTGGTGATTGTTTTAAACCATATAGGGACTTTTTCATCTTGCGTACCAGCTCCTTCTTTCGCTTCACAACATAACCTTCTGGTTGCTTCATATAGATTTCTTCTTCCAGATCCCCATGTAGGAATGTTGTCTTCAAATTCATTTGTTCTATTTCAAAATCAAATGCAACAACAACAGATAACATAAATCTTATGGAGGTTAACTTGGCAACAAGAGAAAAAATCTCACCAAAATCAATTCTCTCAACCTAGGAATAACCCTTTGCTACTAACCGAGCTTTGTATTTCTCCATTTTTCCTTCTGCATTCAGCTTATTTTTAAATACCCATTTGCTGCCAATGGCCTTTCATCCATTTGGCAACTCCGCTAGATCCCAGCCCTCATTCTTATCCAAAGATGTCATTTCTTCATTCATGGCCCTTTTCCAAAGATTTTCATCCTCTGAATCCACTGCCTCCCTAACAGTTCTAGGATCATCATCAGTAATAGATAAATCAAAATTTGAATGGAAATAATATGGAGTATACCTTTCTGGTAGCCTTCTTTTTCGAACCGATCTCCTCAATAATGGAGTATGAGGATCTTCTTCTTCTGATTCATGTTCTTTTGTAGAGTCTGACCCATCATCTTTTAAATCAAACTCTATTTTCTCTGGTTCTTCCTTACTTGGTAGGACTTCCTGTTTAACAACATCCTTAATTTCTCTAAATACCACATCTCGAATATACACTACCTTCTTAGTTTCTGGGTTCCAAAGATTATAACCTTTGAGACCATCTTTGTATCCAATAAAGATACACTTTTCGGCCTTCTTATCTAGCTTACTCTTGTTTTCCTTTGGAACATGAACATATGCATCACAACCAAATAACTTGAGATGTGTGAGAGAAGATTCCTTACTATTCCATACCTCTTGTGGAGTCTTGTCATCTAAATCTGATGAGGGTGATCTGTTGACCAGGTAACATGTAGTACTCACTGCCTCTGCCCATAATTCTTGCCCTAGCCCAGCACCCCTGAGCATGCACCTTGATTTTGCCATCAACGTCTTGTTCATTCTTTCTGCAACTCCATTTTGCTGAGGTGTATATGGAGTAGTATTTTGCCTTTCTATACTGCACTTCTTACAGAATTCTTCAAATTCATTCCCATAGAAATATCCACCATTATCTATCCTTAGCACATTAATTATTTTCTCTATTTGATTCTCAAGAAGAGCCTTAAACTCTTTAAACCTGTTAAAGACATCGGATTTCTTCCTGAGGAAATATATCCAATTATTCCTTGAGAATTTATCAATAAATGAGACATAGTACATATATTTTCCCAATGATGGGACCGACACAGGTCCAAAAACATCATTGTAAGGTTCCTTCTGCCCTCTTTGCACTAGAGGGAAATCTTACCCGATTCTTCTTCCCATATAGACAATGTTCACATAAATCAAAATCTAGAGAGCAGTTAAACATACCTTCTACCATACCTTTACCGTGTAGTATTCGAAGACCCTTCTCTCCAATATGCCCCAATCTTTGATTCCACAACATAACCTATTATCCAAAGACTGTAGGATTTCTTTCTTATTCAACTCCAATATCAGGAAAAATAGAACTATTACACCCATCACTAATAGTGCTTCCTTCGAGCCTATATAGAGTTTCAAACCGAACTCCTTTCAACAACACCATTGCTCCTCTACCCATCCTCTAGGTTTCCTTTTCAAATATTGTTTTTAACCCTGCAACGTCCATTTTTCTTACAGAAATCAAATTTCTGGCCAAACCTGGGATGTGCAGAACACCAGGCAGTGTTCTAATGCTTCCATCTATGAGCCTCAACTTGAATTTTCCTCGTCCTATGATTTTGGTTGTCGAATCATCACCTAAGAATACATTACCTCCATCATACCTTTCATATTCGCAGAACCACTCCCTATGGGGAGTCATATGAAAGGATGCCCCAGAGTCAACCAACCATGCCTCATGATATGCATGTGTGCTTGAAGAATCCAAGTACACATCCCCTCCTTCTTCCTTGGAGGTCTTTTCTTCTGTAGAATGAGATTCTCCAGATCCCTTCTTTTTCTCAACCTTGGATCTACACTGCTTCTTGTAGTGCCCTTCTTTTCCACATCTCCAACATACCCTTAGAAACTTTCTGGGAGATTTAGATCTACCCTTAGACTTAGATATCCCACTTGAGAAATTAGATCTATTCCTTTCCTGGGAACGTCCTCTTGTAATTAATATGTCTTTGTTATGTCCTTCCATATTCTTTCGTCTCATCTCCTCTGACAACAAGGATGAGACCACTTCATCAAACTTCAAGGCAGTTGTATTACTACCTATGGCCACAACTAGACTATCCCAGGAGTCTGGCAAAGAACACAGTAAACTAATACATTTATCTTCATTTGAAATTTTAATATCAATAGATACTAACTGACTTACCACAGTATTGAGGGCGTTCAAATTCTCTGCCACTGAGTCTCCATATCTCATCCTGAGGTTATACAACTTCTTTCTTAGGAATAGTTTATTTACCAGGAACTTAGACTGTTACAACTTCCCCAAATTTTCCCATAAATCCTTGGATGTAGCTTCCTCTGACACATTCAGTAATACTGAATCAGAGAGACACAATCACATTTTGCTTTTTGCCTTCCGATCCAACTATTTCCAATCATCTGTTGAATTTCTTGTAGGTGCAGTACCTGGATATACCATGATCCACTGATCTCTATCCACCAACAAATCTTCCATCTTGAGCTTCCACAGCTCAAAAATTTTCCCATTAAACTTTTCAATCTCCATCTTTGAATTGCTTGCCATTTTTTTTCACTTTAAAAATCAATACCACATATCTCCCACTGTAATAAGGATTATCACAGTCCCGAGCCAAACCCTTGACCACAAAGGCATCCCCCTGAAGCCAACAAAGCTCTGATACCAAATGTAGATTTTAACCTTGTACAATATCTACTGCAAACAGATATTTAGTAAAAGAATAGAAAAGATACAATGACAAATACAAACATTACACAAAGATTTTTCCAATGGAAACCCAAACTGGGAAAACCAACATATTCCACATTCATTCATGTATGATACATTGTTTACAATACAATACACATATAGGATCTAGCGGCATCCAAAACCCTAACCCAATGACCTAGATTAGTCCACAACACTAATTCCTTAACCAGAAACAGAAAACCATTGGCAAAAACCATATGCCGAAAAACCACACAAATATGTGACATGTTTCTCGAGGCATACTCCCACTACTCATGCAAAGAATATAACACATACCCAACATCGAGGAGATCATCATAATAATTGTCCCTACACAACTTGTCTAGAAACATGCAGAAAATATCCTGCCAGGTAATGGGATATCTATTACAAATATCAATATATTAGCGAAAATGAATTCCACCGACCATTTCCCCTTGCGGGTTCCCGGACAAGCAAGTTCAATATTTCTCTTGCATTGTTCCATGACCTGCAAACAACACCCAAAATTCTGCGATATACATGCAGAAAAGATCTTTCCAGGTAATGAATATCTATTACAAATTTCGATTGCAGGTTCCCGAATAGGCGGGCTCAAGATTTCACTTCCATTGTTCTGCAACCTACAAACAACACCCGAAATTTCACAAATATACAAATTAGTCCCTGGACTGCCCCATCATGCACTTTTCCCTTTTACGTCTTTTGTAGTCAAAATTTCTGAGATAATTTGATCGTCGGGCCCTCACCTCTCCTAAGAATCCGCTGTAGCCCTATTTTGAAAATAGTCTGACCGTTTTTCATACTTGGCCATTCTTTACTTGCTCTTGCCCATCCCCGTCACCTTCACACTTGTTTATAATAAAAAATTGTTTATAAAAACATACATACATACATACATATATATATATATATATTATAAAGACATATAATTTGACCATCGTGCACTCACCTCTCCCCCAAATCCCTTGCAACCCTACTTTCAAGCTCGCCCGACCGCTTTTCATACTTATGTATATATAAAAGAGTCTTATTTATAATAAAAAAGATTGTTTATAAAAACATAATTATATATATAAGGCTTTATTTATAAGTATGTAATTAGAATACTTTAATGCTAAACCAAGATTTGAGGATATCTCCCATTAATACGCATTAAACCAAGATTTATGGAGGGTTATATTATCCCTTCTGAGTGTTAATTTCAAACACCATGGAATGTCGTTCGCGTGTCGCTGGGTTGGCCCGTTCACGAAATATTCAATCCTTAATTTCAAATATGACTCCGACCAACTGTTTCCCTATTCCATACTTAGCCACTTTCCTGGAATTCCGCAAATATACAAATATGTCGTTGGACTGCCCCATCATGCCCTCTTCTATTTTACGCGTTTTGTAGTCAAATATTACGAGACATACAATTTGACCATCGGACACTCACCTCTCCTGAGTATCCCCTGTAACCCTATTGTGAAGCCCGTCCAACTGCTTTTCATACTTGTCCATTCCTTACTTTCTCTTCCCTATCTTCGTCACCTTCACACTTGTCTATAATAAAAAAATTGTTTATAAAAACATATATACTTGTCTATAATAAAAAATTGTTTATAAACACACACACACACACACACATATATATATGTATGTATATATATACGGTCTTGTTTCTAAATATGCAATTAGTAAGCTTTAATCCTAACAAATCATCATGTAGGAACCATATAGATTTTCATTGATGAGCGAAAGGCTCAAGGAGATCTCCCATTAATACGCATTAAACCAATATTTGTGGAGGGTTATATTATCCCTTCCGAGTGTTAATTTCAAACATCATGGAATTTCGTTCGCATGTCGTCGGGTTGGCGCATTCACGAAACCTCCAATCCTTAATTTCTCTTCGTCATACCCACCACATTCGAACTTCTAAGTATGCAATAAGTAAGTTTTACTGCTAACAACTCATCATGCAACAACCATAGAGATTGTTATTAATGAGTGAAAGGCTCGAGGAGATTTCACATTCACATGCATTGAACCAACATTTGTGGAGGGTTATATTATCCCTTCCAACTGTTCATTTCAAGCATCGTCTGGAGACACTGGTGACAATTCTCTTGCTTCTGATGATGACAACCTAGACACACTGCAAATAACCACTGAATTATACAAGAAACATGGAAAAGGCCCCGATGAGAAGAGTGGTAAATCGGCGAATAACACTCCCAAAATTACGACATCCCGGAGCATCGCTCCAATGGTCCACCACAGCAAGAAAGAAACCCATAATTCTTCAAACGGGGGAGGAGATAACAATCCTCCTCACCCTAAAATTGATAGTTCTCACAAGCTTCCTGTGGATAGGAAGAGAAAAAAAATTGTAGGGCAGGCGGAAGAGCCCAAAATTGATAGTGAGAACATGGAACTTGAAACTAATTTGGATAGCGTATTCTGCAACCTTGAACATCTTGGAGATGCGATCCAGCATAGTTGTCCAATGGACATAGCTAATATCAAAATTTTTGACAACGATGAATCCTTCGTGTTCCAGAGCGTTGTTTTTTACAGTGAGTCTAAAAAATTAATTATTGAAAAGAGAGATGTAAAAAATAAGAAAAGAAAATATCATACAGAGGTTGACCTTGTGAGCATGCGGTTGTCCCAAATATCTTGACTTCACAGAGCAACCAAAGATGCTCTTGATGATTCCATTGGAGGCATTAAGGTCGAGAATGCCATACTGAAGGACTGAGTCAAGGAATTGGAGGAAGCTTTGATTCCTATGCCATTGCTTGCAATTCCTTTAGCAATAACCATGCCCACCACCCCTGCAGCCAAGTTAAAAGGATCCTCCAGCCTCCTCGCATCGTGTAGAGGATATATGGAGAATAATATCAAGAAAATAATGGAACTGAATATTGAGGTGTGGGAAACATCACAAAGTATGGTTTCCCTTGGAATGAAGGCACATACTTTGCTCGAACATTTGCAGGTGGATCTAAAAAATGAAGAACGTTTCTTTTTAGACAATGTCCTTCCTTTTGGCACCCATGTCAACAACATGACAGAAATGAGAAGAAGACAACAATATCTCCCCTCCAAAAACCAGATCACTCAATTAAATGCATGCTTGAAAGAAAAAGTGAAGAACTTGCATCTCAATGTCCAATCATGTGAACAAGCCATATCAAAGAAAGAAAAATTATTCACAAAGCTGACCAAAATAGACTTAGCCGAAAGGATCGATGAGGTCCAAGGCCCCAAGTTAATAATCAACTCCTTTCCCTTAACTAGTAAAGCATTCGATAAACAAGTTGATATTTTTAAGGCGTTGTCTTTAGAAAATTTTTACAGCATCCTTGTATATGGTGAAGATGATGTGGACAACTGGCTAGTCGAATATTTGGTACAGGATGAAGAAATTGATCAGGATCTACGTAATCTTTCTATCGATCTAAGGGAATTAGAAAATCAAATTTTCAACATAAAAATTTGGGATGAGATAAACGTCGCCCCCTTGAGAAGCTACATTGAAGAATGGGTCGAAAGGGAATTGAAGCAGGTTGTCGACGAAAGACAACATGTAGTTGGCATGATTCCAGTAGCCGTCGACAACATCAATAAAAAGGCATTAGCAAGCAAATAGCAAAAGGGGTGGTATGTACCATCATTGTAAGTCTATACTGATCACATCCTGCTTTGTTTATCAATCCAGTTATTCCACCTTTTTAAATAGAAATGTTTAGCCAAAGACTTATACCTTCAAATTTCTTCTTTTCAAGTATTACACTCTACCGTCGCCCATTTCTTCTTTCCACACTCTTATTTCTTGTACATATTTCTCTTATGGTCCACGGGAGCCCAAATCCTAGTCTATATGACAAACACATTTAAATTTTGAGGAATATGTAACACACAATATTATTTTTTTATATATTTCAAATAAAACTATTTTTTATCTCCTTTTATATTTATGTGCTCATAAATTTTTATCTTCAACTATGTTGAATGTCAAGAAATTGTGTTTATTTAATTTGAATTATCTTTTTCTCATGGATATATATTTTTTTTGCTATGCATATAATTTTTTTTGTCGTGGCACATATAGAGACATACATGCCATACGGTCTATGAAAATTGTACTTAACTCTAACCAGTTGAAAGTAAGATAAAACATTGAGGAGATAAAACATAAAAGGTAGGAACGGAAATTTCGAACATAGCAAGTCACACTACTCGAAAGAACGGAAATTTTGAACATAGCAAAATGGATTATATAGTTTCAAAAAATAAATGGGACTCTATAGGCCACATGTCATTTATTGCATGGATACCACATGTGTGTCATGTTTCTTGCCACATCTCCGGTTTCGATCTACCTCCTCTACTTTTTCCCCACCCCTATGCATTTATTCCCAATTCAATCGGGCATGGACTGCCATGGAACACTTATTTCCTAAAGTATTGTTTTATAATATTAAACTGTAATGTAATGTAATATATTACATTTTATCTTTTTCATATGGGCATTTTTTACTTTGATTTTCAGGTCACATGTGATTTCAACTTCACCTTATGCATTGGATTCACCGTGAAATTAGTAAATCATATTGTGTTCATCCCAATGAATGAAAGAAGAGAGCCGAGTGCAATGCACCGTCGAAAAAGGATCCACCACCAAACACAACAATTATTCTGCATTATTTACGAGAGTTTTTAACCCACGAGCTATTTAATAGACAGCGCAAAGTCCAACAATTGTGTAAATACGAGCGTCAAAGCAAAAGGTGACAAAAGATTTGATATTTCTAGTAAATTAAAATGCAGACTTCATTCACCCTCAGCCATTGAGATATTTTTAATTCAAATAACTTCCACTATATTCTTAATTGATAAGCCACTGAATTAATATTTCTTTTGGAATACTTGTAAAATAAACCTTACCACTAGAACATAGAACATAGCAATAAAGTAGGTAAAGGTCTAATGGACCCACTACAATTTTGAAGAAGCAAGGTTGGAACTAGAAGATGTCACTCCATATATTTTTAAATTTTGATGTGAAGTTTTGTTATTATATATAGTGTTGATACACACCAAGTGCTATGCAAAAGATAAGTTGCTATGATTCCACAAGTAGGGGAAGTGAAAGAGGGCCAAGGGGGAGAGGATATAAGTCCTTAGACCTTCATCAACCTTAGCTAGTGATATATCCTAAAATCCTTAAACATCTGATTATTAACCTTGATTTAATTTATCCTAAGCTTGGGATTAGAGGTTTAACATGGACTTCTCATGAATACCAAGTGGTGAGTGATTGACATGCAAATATAATGTTGGTAATTTGAGCATGAATGCATTATTACAAATGGTTATAAGAGTTGGATACGATGGGTAAAATATTATCTATGGTATGCAGTAGTGTACCTTCATGTAAGATTATGTTGTTGAGAAGGTACTACTACAAATAATTACTGTGAGTGAGTGTCCCTAGAGTCCCAAGAGAGAGAGATTCCCTAGCCAGGTTGTGTTGGAGCATTGGAAAGGAATTGGGATAGCCTTAGGGAATATTTATCATACAATGGGCATAGTATTCCTTGTGTTGGTGTTGTGCACAATGAGGGGAAGAATATTTCTTGAATGGGATAATTGTAGAGTGGTTGTGGCCTATGAGAATTTATGGGTTGTTGGTAGAGTAAGAAGACTTAGAGCCGGACCTTATAACTTCACCCTTGTGAATTCATAGCTTCATCTGAGAGGTGATTTCTATCACATAAAGATTAAGCGTGATAGAGTGCCTAAGGCTAGGAGGAATATCCTTCATTTACACCTAGTTGGAGAATTATTTTCACAGAAAAAATAAGTAATCTAGTTGTATCATGAAATACCATGTTTTTATGTTTATATTCTACATTTTATTATTTTCAAGTTATTGAGTTATTTGTGTATGAATTTAATTTGTATAATTATAAATAAAAGAATTAAAGGAATACATTCTTGTCATAATATTGAAATTGAATATTTTGGCTACCGTTATCAACGATGAAGTGCAGCAGAGTACCCTTCACCCATATCTGTGAATGAAATAGGTGCTCACTTTCCTTTGGCTAATCAAGTTCACCAGGTTGGATCTTGGTGGTAGCAACAGTCACACTGGGTTATGTGTCAATAATTTGTCTCCCCTTTTCTGTTTGTGACTCTAAGTTGGAACCCACATCTTATTCAGAGGCTTTCACCTCCACCACCAATGACTACTTTGAGCGACAATCCGCAGTTTTATGCCAGGGGATCTTATGGAAATCGCACCACTTCCCATTTTATTTCTTCGTCATTCCATTGTTCTTCTTTATTTGTTGCTTAGATTAGTTGTCCTACTAGTACCCATCTTTTCTCTGCCCTTTTTTCTACGGGTTGGGGCTACCCTTTCATTGTTTCTGTCCTGAGGGATTCCCATAACCAAACTTCCATGTCTTTTATTTAAGCTTCTACTCGATTTTGACAGTGTATCGATAGGTCGCGCCCAAGAACGAGATGTCTAGAAACTCCATTTCTATTTGGAGGTATCGATGTAGACCGGTGCGGTACTTGAGCACCAGATGTCGCTCAAAATCTTTGTTACCCATCTTGGTGCACAAGGTATGGAAGATATTTGTGAACTCCAGCATTTTTTGGTCCCTTTTCTGCTGCAGTGTGGTCCATCTTGTGTACAGTTCGTCATAACTTCCAACATGGTAGTATTGTTCCTTAATAGCATCCCTGAAGGAATCTGAGGTGAGTGCGACTGTAAATAATTAGGGTTCCTTTGTTGCCTTTTTCTCACAAAAAGTATCCCACGAATCTTTGACATGGGAGACAACTTTGAGGAGCGTAAATGTAATATTTTATTTATTGGAAAAGTTATGGATAGAAAAATATCATTCTAACATATTCAACCATTTGTCTATAGCATCTACATCTATATGACCCTCAAATATAGGAATATCAAATTTGATATGTACCTTAAAGGGGGTAGCACCTCTGCTCGAGGAATATGGGTCGTCTGTTGGTATTCATTGAAGGATTTGCACACAAATTTCCATCATCTCATTCCTTTATTGTGCAATGGATTCCTCGAGCAACATTTTGAAAGGGTCTCTTGTCCCATTGTATTTATTTTCTCACACCATGGAAATTCACTTGGGCTTGCAGGAGATCTTGTCCTCAAGATAAACAAGCTCGAGAACCAACTCTTTGTACCCTGACCTTGTCGGGGACATGCACTAAAAACGACAAGGATCATACTACTCTGATGCCACTTATCCAGATTGATATGAATTTTATTAGCAAAACAAAATGAATACATATCTATATTATTAACACATAGATATAATGAACAATAACAAAGATACAATAAAACTTGGACTGGATTGATCTAGATTTTATGAGAAGAATGAAACAAATACAAATATATATTATTAACACAGAGATACAATGAAAAATAACATATATACAATAAATCTTGGCTTCTATTCAATAAACAAATATGTTGAAACTGTAAAATGCAGACTTAAACAAGCTTGCTAGAATGGTGGTGGATTATCTCTCAGAAGAGATGTGACGATTGCACTCATTCGCAAGAAGATGAGTACAATGAGACTCCAAAGGAATTTTTACATCAAATATGAATTCCAAACCCCTATACATCCAAAAACCTAACCCTAGGATATGAAGCGTAAAATTCATGTGGGCCCCGTTGGGGTAAGTTGGCACACCAACTTCCCGAGGTCGTAACTCTTGCATACGATCTTTGTTTTAGGTGTTTGATACCTAGTTGGAAATATCTATCCATGAAGCACAACTTCCTTCTAATGTTAGGATAAATTTTAGAGAACTCTTGGCCCCCAAAAACTCCAAAAAAATGTCATTTAGGGCCTCAAAATGGCCCCAGAATTTTGGGACTAGAAAAACTGTAAAAAAACTGCCAAAATGAAAATTGTAACTGTTAAGATTAAATTTGTATGTGAGCTAGATGGAAGAGGTGGGTGGCCACCGATATCAACTTGGATCACTTGGCCAATCTTGGATTAGGAATAGAGGAATCGTTCACCTCCTTGTTGATCTCTAGGGTTTATTTACTCAAAGCCCTCAAAATGTTAAAGTTGCAAAGCTCAAAGATGCTAAGTGAAAAATAACATGAATGAGGAGTGAGGCACCCTACTCTCTCTTTTATACCTACATATTCTAATTTTCATTTGACTTCTAAAGTATTACTTTATTTCCTCCTCTAAGTCAACCTTTTTAACTTCCTTTTACCAAAGTCACTTTAATAATATAACCTTTTACTCCTTAATGACCAATTTTGCACCTCTTAGCCCCCTTTTTCCCATGAGACTATAGTCTATAGGGGTGACTATACTACTAAGTATTTAAATATCCTTGTCAAGAAGAGGGGGACATTACATTCTCTGACATGGATTCTACGTTCACCAGAAAAATTTGGAAAGAATTGTTCAAGTTGTAGGGCACCCAATTACGTCTTAGCACCTCCTATCATCCCTAGACTGATGGCCAAAATGAAATTGTCAAAAAGTGTTTGGAAACATATTTAAGGTGTTTTTCACCTGGCCGCCAACATTAGTGGACTCAGTGGTTACCACTAGCTAAATGGTGGTACAACACATCTTACCATAAAACCACTCGCATGACTCCTTTTGAATCATTATGTGGACAAAATCCACCATCAGTTCTCTCATACATGTCAGGTGTCTCTAAGGTTTAGGAGGTTGAAAAAAATATTACAGTATGTGAGGCCAATCTTTGTACCCTCAAAGACAATTTGGTGATGGATCAAAATTGCATGAAGAAGCAAACCGATCAAGGTCGTTCTGAACATCAATTTGTTGAAGGGGACGAGGTGTTTCTGTGACTACAACCTTATAGGAAGACTTCACTCAAAGCTGACCATCGTCATAATATTTCTCCCAAATTTTATGGTCCTTGTTCCATTCTCAAGTGTGTGGGGCCTATCGCCTACCAGTTAGCTCTCCCTGGTGATTCTAAGCTCCATCATGTATTTCATGTCTCATGCTTAAAGAAGGTGATTGGAACTAAGTGTCGAACTCAAACTCATCTCCCTGAGTTGAATGAAGAAGGTTCCATTTTGTTATATCCCCAAGAAATCTTGGACCAATGTTAATGTCGTCTCCATCAATGCAATGGAAAGATACAACTCCAAAAGATGCCACCTGGGAGCCTGCTACAATTCTGCAACAATTTCTGCATCTCAAGTCTTGCGTACAAGGTTGCTTTTCAAGGGGGGGGGGGGCATGTTAGGGACCTATCTTCCCTAACCCTTCATGTAGGTAGAATAATGTATTTTCCATGTAATAAAGGCCGACATTAGTTTATAAGGCCTATTTAATAAATGATAACAAGTCAATGTAAGAAAACCTAATAGAAGCTTTCACTTCTAGAAATATCTTTTGCTAGAAGGTTCTTTAGAAGATGGAATTAGTATAAATAAGAGTAGGAGGCATGAGAAGTTTTGTCTTGAGAATTATTGTAATAGAACGATGCTCTGCTGAAGGTTGCCCCCTCAAAGAGGAAAGTGAACATTGTTTCCTATCAATAAAGGTATTATTTTGGTGTTGTGGTTCCATATATTGTGTTGTTCTGTTGTTATTCTCTACAATATTTTTGGTTTCAACTATTACAATAGATTTGGTACCTTACATATTTAAAAATATCATTTTTATGATTTTTTTATGGAGTTTTCTTAAGAAAAGATGTCAAGACTTGTTTAGTGGTGAGGAGTGAGAAGTTTTATTCTTTTTAGTAAGTTTCAAATTTTATGGATCTTACAAGAAATATTGTTCATGGTGAGGAGTAAGAAGTTTTACTGTCTTTGTTAAGTTTCAAATTTTATCGACCTTACATGATATCTTGATCATGGTTTATTTTTTTGAGTTGTGTTTAACACTACAAGGTAGTTGTGGGAAATTTTTTATGAGTTGTTTTAACACTACAAGGTAGTTGTGGGGCATCTCTTTGTCAAGTTTCAAATTTTATGGACCTTACATGATATCTTTATCATGGTTTACTTTCATGAGTTGTTTTGACACTATAAGGTAGTAGGTAGTTGTGAATCATTTTGAAGTCGGGTTAAAATTATGACATTTAAGTGTCATGGATGTCATGGATTGTGTTCACATGTTAAAAACTTAAGGTCAACACATGTTTCTCTTAAGGTATAGGTCGGCCCCACCTTAATGTGATTAATAATAAATGTAAAAGATAATTAGTATGGTTAATATTAATTATAATAATTATTATTGTTATTATAATTATAATTATAAAGTGACTTAGAGAGGTCGGCCCTGTTGAGCCAATAGACACCTTTGTTGATTGGACAAGTCTAATCTAACTAAGGGATGATTCCTCGTTGTGGAATCATATCTTTCTTGTGAGTTTGGAAATTTCAGCAAATACTTCTACTTGGGAAAAGGTGCACACCTCTCTTGGGCGCTAGTTTTGTAGGGCTTGAGCACCCTCTTGTGTGCTAGGTATTTCTCTTGAAGAATATAGAAAAGGATTTCATTGGGTTTTCTTCCCTTGTTGAGAAGGGTTTCCCAGGATACTTCTTGTGTTCTTGTTCATAGTGTTTCTTCTTGTGATCTTGGTTGTTGCAACATTATTGTTTATGCTTAAGTGAAATGATAAAATGGAATGAACTTCATGCTTAACCTAGCTTATGAAAAATCAACATGGTATCACAGCATATGTCTTGAAGAACCCATTGCACAAGCATCTACCAGTCTCCTCTCTCTTCTGTAGAACCGTACGATCCTACTAGGGTTTCAAAAAAATCTATACGACCTTCCTTCATGAGGTTTTTCAGCCATTAAACACTTGAAAGTTGGGGCTAATTTTGGCATAGGAGAGTATGACCTCCTCTAGCACATCTCCAGAGACTCTAAGAGTGACATTCCGAGCATTTTGAAAATTTGGCCCTAGGGTTTCTAGGGTTTCACCAATTTCTGCAGAAATTTCATAATTATGGTTTGTGAAAACTCATTGAAGGAGCTCATCAACACACTAGTGTTCTAATATCTCTCAAAGGATTATTGTTGGTAGTCGTAAGTCTAATAAAACCTAAAAGTGCTAGCCTAGCCTAGTCGTTAGGTTTTCTAGCCTAGTTAACAAAGGGTTGTGAAGAATCTAAAATTATGATGAACAAAAACTATGATGAAAGATAAGATTGATGGATCAAGAAACTTCAAAGTTATGGAAAGACAAGACTTCAGAGGAAGACTTATTGTGGGTAATACAAAAGGGTTTACCAGAGACAACTATCAATGAATGGAAGGAATATGACATCAAAACAAGGAAGCCAAACACCTACTCAAGCCCTCACTTTGAAGGGCCAGATTCAAAATAAAAAATATGACAAAAGGTAACACCATCACTATCTTCTTCATAAATATCTCAGAGGATAGATATCAGCCAAGTGCCATTGGAGAAATCATATCAGCATCCTCAGGTGTGCACTTGTATATATTATTTGTATCATTGTCATGAGTGAAATTGTAGGAGGAAAGAGCCTTTGCTGAAGTCATGGATCCAGAGGGATCTTAGTGCATTCAGAGAAACAACACACTCAAAGTAAAGACTCCAGGTTTGATTGTTGTAATTTTCATTCCTCTAACCTATATTTCTAAAATTTTGCTACATTACAAGTAGGTGTTGTAGCTGTGACAATATTCCTTAAAATGTTTTGATTCTAGAGAAGTACTCATTATTCTCCTTTAGGAGATATTATTGTGTTGGTTCTTTTCTTTTTCTTGTTTTAGATAGGTTAATAAGAAAAGCATATCCTTATCCTTCAGAGGGAGTCACTTGACTCAGAAGGAGCCAAAACCATTTGAGAAAGAAGAAGAATAGAACCATCATTGAGACAACCAATGCTACAAAGCATGATCAAAATATTTCTAGGATTCCATGAGAAGAAGCATGCATGACATAGTATATGTGCAGAAAAAGAGTATTCACTGTACGGTCTCTCCAATAGAGCCTTATAAAACATAAGTTTAAAAAAATAGAGAAATGATATCCTAACTTCTTTAGAATTTATTATTCAGCATATAACCATTCATTATTAAGCATATAACCATGTTCAACAGAATTAAAATTTAAAATTTATGAGTAGCATGATAATAAACCACATATTCAGCATAGTTGTTATGAACAATATATAAATAATGAACATGAACAACATAACAATAGTGAACACTGCATAATAATGAAAATACCTCAAACTGATGTTATTCTCCAACTCTGTCCAAGCTCCAACTCTGTCCAAGATGAAGCTCTGCCCAAAACCAACTAACCTCCCAGCTAGCTAGGAACAACCTATCTGGCTCCCTAGCTCCAGGATTCCTTACCGTTTCCTGGCCCTCGAGCCAAAAATTCCCAGCAACAGGTGCCCCCTATGAAATTCCTCCAGCAAGCTCCTCAAACAAGCTACCAGTAAATCCAAAAATACATATCTAGTCCCCAAAACTCCCTATGTTCCTCTTCTCCTTCTCCCCTATCAAAATATTATCCCCAAAACAAAAGAAGACCCCCTTCCTGACTGTTCCCCCCTTGCCTTATCCTCCCTTCCCCATTATTCACTACCTTATCCTCCCATTAAGTCTCAACCACCTTATCCTTCCATTAAGTCTCAACCAGCTCATCCTCCATTTCATTAATGGGTCCATCTACCGATACACTAAGTCTCAAAAATGAAAATTATTAATTTATTAAACCAATATTCCTTAAACAAATATTTAATCATGATGATTAATTGATTAATTAATTAAACAAATATTTAATCACGACAAATAATTAGTTAATTAATTAACCTAATATACAATAAACGAATATTTAATCATGACAATTAATTAATTAAGTAGGGTTGTTACATTCATCATGTAATATACCCAAAAATAAATTGTTATTGAAGTCTAAATGCACTCAGGAATTTATTTCCGTTTTTGGCAAATTCGAATTTGGAAAATTATTGTCATTTATGGAAATTTTGAATTTTGAATTTGGTTAATTGTAATTTAATTAATGTGAATGATTATGCAAAGATTTGATTTGCCCAACTAACTCTTTGACTATGACACTTGTAAGAGACAAATAAATTTGTATTTATTATTGAGGGACAAATGGAACAGCCAGGTTGAAATCAGTTGACCGTGAATCCATGAGTGGGGAACAGGCTTGAACTACCTCAGGGCTGAATTTTACAAGTGGAAAATAAGAAATTTTGCCATTGGCAGCCCCTAAAAATCAAGGATTTGTAAAGATGCAAAAATTCCCAAGCGGAAAATACCTAGGCACAAGATGATTTTGCATATATAGCATATGGGAGGAGGCAGGATGCTGCCTAGTATGCTAGGAAGGAGAAGATCACTTGTTGTTATGAGAACTAATTCGGAGTGTGAGGCAAGGAGAGCTTGATATTTGGAAAATCCTATCACTTGTTGTTATGATCACTAATTCTGAGTGTGAGGCAAGGAAAATCGGGATCTGAAAGAAGACTACAACGAAAGAGGAGTTTCGAGGTTCGCTCTCATGGATTCATGGTCAGGCTAGGGGGTGAACGGAACAAGTATTTTTGGCTGTTATGTTCTATGGTTGGGTGGAACTTGGCTATTCCATTTGTTGTCCCAACAATTTGTTTAGATATGTTCTTCTACTCTTCCCTGGATGAATGTTTTGTTGATTAATAATTGGTAGAACACATTTACTTAGTTATGGTTAAATGTTATATTGATTAATGACTGTTAGTATACAACTATTGGTTGGGTAGAAGGAAATGAA
Source organism: Picea engelmannii (assembly GCA_009831015.1). Taxonomy (NCBI): domain Eukaryota; kingdom Viridiplantae; phylum Streptophyta; class Pinopsida; order Pinales; family Pinaceae; genus Picea; species Picea engelmannii. Next base: position 365,330 of record ML789468.1, read on the forward strand.
TTATTGAATAAGCCTCTATCGTTGAATTTATGCATTGAGTAGAGCCAAGAAAGATTGTTGTATGTGCTAACTATTGATAAATGTATGGAAGTTTCCTGAGTAGAACTAAGAAAACTATTGTGTGTATTGTTGTAGATGAAAGTGTGAAAGTTCCTATTCTTGTGATATAATATACAATCTACAATAAAAAACTAATTATCAGATCAATCTATGATTGATATTAAGAAATGTTTAAATTGTGCAATTACCAAAAGAAATTTTGAGTCAATATCAGAATTGAAATATATATTTGTATATGTGTTGTTACCTATACGTATTTTCCGAGCTACATGGACATCTATTACACGAAAAGATATTTCTTGATTTTTGCAAGTATTTTCCTTTTTAGTCGACTGTGTTGATTATAAAAAAGGGTTATAGTTCTCTTCTTTTTAATCTCAGGATAAAATGTCCAGGTATTTAGATACATAAACCTGTTACAGAGTCGGTCCATTATTTAAACGAGTCTTCAAACTCTACATAACACTTGCAATCATAACTATTATTTAGGGAAATCGTATCTAGTAGGGGTTTCATAGAAATTTGGAAGGCGTAGCCTTAGAAATGCTTGAAATATCCCAAGTTAGGGAAGAAATAAAAAACAAAGCTCAGGAGAAATAGTGGTTTTAAGTCTCGAGAGGAAACACTTAGAAAAGTGTCTAAGTCTTGAAGAGTTGAAGTGCCTAAAGGCGAAGTGCATAAATTTGAGGTAATCGAAGGAAGATAAAGGGTTAAGATTCATTCAGGAGAAGTCGAAATATTTCAAGACGTTAGATCTCAGAGAAGTAGTGCACTGGGTAGTCCCGAGGAATTATCGAAATTTCGCAACCAGAACATTTGGAAGAAGCAGAGTGAAATTTGCGAAACCCCGAAACGAGAAATCCTAAAATCATTGGGACCGTCCATCAAAAGGGGACATGTGGCAAGAGATCAGCATTTTGCTGACTCGCAAAGTGGAAAGATCAAAGGGTGGAGTCGTGAGGATTCGCAAAATGAGAAATCACGATTTAATCTGAGTCATTGATCAAGGAGAGATGTAGACCGTCGATTTTCGAGGGAGAATTTTGGGATATCGAGGATCGGGAGAAGGGAAGTGAGTGACCATACAACTTCTTGAAATGTGAAGTCTCGATACACGAAGGGAAGATATGGATTGTTAGATCCATTGTTGATACTTAGAACACATCACCAAAACACTTCATTCTCCCTTGAAATATGGCCTTCTTTACTTCTGATTTCCTCTGAAATTTGACTTGTGTATCAAATGAATGTATAATGATACTTATTTATACCATTTATGTCACTTCCTTTTGACATTAGGGCCGACCTGACACTTTCTTATTTTGTAATTCATTTCTTTAATTATCTTCAAGGCCTACATGTACTTCCTTTTTCAATTCACTTTGTCATCTTCAAAAATTCATTTCTCCTCAACCATGAGGATCCACATGACATGCCACATACCACAAAAAACAACATGATGTATACTATCCATCCATGGTTCTTGTATCTACATGTGCATTTTCCTTCATGTCCAAATACATTCATCAATCTTACAGTCCAAAACCCATGACTAGGGTTGACATCAATGACAACAACCAATCTTCCAACAATCTCCACCTTTGTCATTGATGGCAACACTCATTCTCCCCCTATCATCATGATCCAAATTTCTCTCCCCCTTTGAAATCAATGGAAAAGGGTAACTCTCTTCTTTGGGGCTGCTCCCCTGAACATGTGGCACTCATTAATACTTCATCCTTATTTTTTGTCTTTGGGAGATTTTCTTCCTTGGAATCCTTTTTTGTGGCTTGTATCTTCTCTCTCTTCTTCATGTCTAGGATGTATATGTTGTTCGGTCTTCTTGTTGCAGTTGCAACCAATCTTATTGAGTTATTTTCTCTGATTTTACATTTTCAAGAGTCAAACGTAAGAGTGTATCCTTTATCACACATTTTACTAACATTGAGGAGATTATGCTTAAGATCTTCAACCAATAGGACTTTTCCTGCTATTACATTTTCACTTCCAAGCTTTACAATTACTTTTCCAAGTATTTTAGTAGATGAGTCATCTCCAAATGTAACATTTCCACCCTTTTTCTTCAAGTTGACAAATTATTTTTGATCTCAGGTCATATGATATGAGCACCCACTGTCTATGAACCATTCATCTTCTTCTTTGCATTCTTTAGCGACCAATGTTATTTGACAGCTTTCATTGTGTGGAATTTCTTTTCTTTTCCATGTTGTAGTTGGTATATAGACATTTGGCATATGATTATCTTCCTTCATCTCTCTGCAATCTCGTGCTTTATGACCAAGATTATTGCACTTGTAACATACAAAATTTTGATCCATTAATGGGTCAAATGGATTATAATATCTGCTGATAGGTCTACGAACATTTTCATATCTACTATTTTCACCATTCATGTAGCTTGCATAGTTATTCCTTTCGTTGATTCTACAATTAATTGCCTTGTGTCCAAAATTTCCACAAGTATAACATTGTCCAAGAAAGAAATTCTAATACCTGGGAGTAAGTGATCTTCTTTGTCGTGTGGTCCATCTGGGTTCACGATCTATTCTTCTGTAGTTTCCTTCATAATGATTTCTTTCATACCTGATGGGAGAGGAACTTCTTGATGTCTCATTCCTGCTGAATTCTAGACTTCTATCTTGTTGTTCAACTTGTTCCGGAGTGTTGGTTTCATCATTTTCATCTTCTTTTTCTTGTTTTGTTGTCTTCAAACTGTCATTGTATCCTTGTCCTGTCTTTTCATTGTATCTAATTTTTCAGTATTTTTTTCGAACTTCTTCAACTTTTTTGTTGTCAATTGTAGCTCCCCTTTTGTGTGATCCAATTCTGCTTTCAATTTCTCATAATCTTCTAATTGTTTCTTCAATCTATTAATGGTCTTTTCAAGCTTGTAATTCTCTTCTTCACAACTACTCAATTCACCTTTTAGTATTATGTTTGTGTTTCTAAGATTGTTATTTTCATTTTCAACATGCTTCAACTTTTCAAGATCCTCATCTTCTTGTTCACTTTATGCATTGTCTTTGTATCCCCAAAAGGAATCAAGGTTGGTTTCTTCGTCTAAATCTTCTTCACAAATGATTTCTTCTTCTTTAGAATTCTTGTGATCATCATCCTGGGTTTCTTAGGTTATGAAGAGGACTTCTCCTCCATCATTATCTTCTTCATCACTCTCATATGAGGAGATGTCATCATCCTTGGAGTAGAAGCTATTTTTATTGTTGAGACTTCTCTTTTTATAGTAGCAGTTTTCAACAATATGTCCTATTCAACCACAGTTAAAGCATTTGAGAGGAGACTTACCTTTGCATCTTCCACTTCCCTTTTGAATCCTTCTTACAAAATTTTCTATTTCTTCATCAAGGTCATTATCCTTGTCTTTTGTCTTCTTTGTGGATTTAAAGGCTGCTTCATTGTTTGGCTGGTCACTTTCTGTACCTGTTCTCATTTCATATGCTATAAGAGACCCATGTAATTCATCCATTGTCATTTTGGTCAAGTCCCTAGTTTCTTCAATGGTGGAGACCTGAGCATCATACTTCAAGAGAAGTGATATCAACACTTTTTGTACAACCAACGATTGATCGAGCTCTTCACCTAATCCTTTGATAGCATTAACAACTTCATCAAGTCTAAGAAGATAGGTTGCAATATCTTCCTTTTCATTCATCTTCAAATTTTCAAATTCTGCTCTATGTCGTTGAAGCTTGACCTGCTTAACTTTTGGATCACCT
>ML789468.1:369314-381440 GCA_009831015.1 Picea engelmannii
GGGATTACATAGCCATTTACAACTGAGTACCAAATGTCTACTCCCAAAGACGTTAGGTAAGTTTTCACTCTATCACTCTAGTATGCATAATTTCTTCCATCAAATTTTTGAATCCCATTTGAAATGTGCTCATGGTCATCCATTTCCGCTCAAGATTTTCCTCCCAATGGTTAAACTATTCTGAAGGCAACCTGCTCTGATACCAATGGTTGATACTTAGAACACATCACCAAAACACTTAATCCTCCCTTGAAATACAGCCTTCTTTACTTCTAATTTCCTCTGAAATTCGACTTGTGTATCAAATGAATGTTTAATGATATTTATTTATACCATTTATGTCACTTCCTTTTGACATTAGGGCCGACCTGACACTTTCTTATTTTGTAATTCGTTTCTTTAATTATCTTCAGGGCCTACATGTAATTCCTTCTTCAATTCACTTTGTCATCTTCAAAAATTCATTTCTCCTCAACCATGAGGATCCATGTGACGTTCCACACACCACTGCAAACAACATGATGTATACTATCCATCCATGGGTCTTGTATCTACATGTGCATTTTTCTTCATGTCCAAATAACTTCATCAATCTTGTGGTCCAAAACCCATGACTAGGGTTGACATCAATGACAACAACCAATCTTCCAACACCAGAGGAGCGCAAGGCGTCGGATTTGAGCACTCCAAAAATATCATCATTTCGAAAGTCGGGAATGTGGAGGAAGTGTTAACCTAGAAGTCGCAAGTCGTGAAATCTTGATTTGTGAAAGAAGAGTCTGGACCGTTGGATCCAGAGAGGATATGTGTCAACGGGTCAGGAGATCCAGAAGGAGGCGGAAGTTGAAGTGTTGAAACAGCTAAATCCCGGAGAGCCAAAGAGCTTAGAGCCATCGATCTGTGAGGGGACACTTGTCACCAGATCGCGAGCTCCAGAGAAAATTACACTGGAGTTTCAGTTTGAGAACTGAAATAGCTGAAGTGAACGTTAGCCATTGATCTAGGTCAGACAAGTGTCACCAAATCATGGACTCTAGAAGGATTCACTCTAGAGACTCGCCGCTATTGATATTTGAAATCGTCGAAGGCCGGAGTCCCGGAAGTGACGAGGGTCATCGATGTGAAGGAGGACATGTGGCGCCAGATCTAGAACTCCGGGAGATATCCAGTCAGAAGGGATGAGAGATTGAGATTTGAGATCTTAGAAGTCCGGAGAGTCGGAATAGATCTGAGCCGTCAGATCACCCGAAGTGAATCTGAACTGGTAGATCCAGAGAGGAGACGTGGCAAAGATATGTGGACTTTGGGCAACGAACCGAAGTAATTCTATGTCGTCTGATTTAATAGGACACATGGCAGGATTTCACGTATTTAAGGAGATGGAAAAAAGACTTGAGATTTGAGATCCCCGAAGGTCGGATCCGTGGAGGAGATCCTAGCCATGGATTCAAGGGGATAGGTGGAAATAGATCTACCACTTCGGGATATTGGCACGCAGAGGAGAGTGGAGTTGATAGTTGAAACTCTCAAAGGCCGGAAATGCAGAGTCAGTGGTAGCCTTTGATCTAGAGGAGAGTTACGTGTCAATAGATCGTGGGAATATGGGGATACATGTGGAAAAAGGAAAGAAGTATGGAATGGAGTTTGATATTAGTCATTGATCGGAATCAGTGCCAAGAGGCAGGAGATCGACGGACGGGGAGGATTGTGGAGCCAAAAATTGCATGGAGGATATTTTTCCTTGAGCGGGCCGCAATTTCAACCATTGTTTTGGCAACAGGGTACATGTCAGCTAGAGGAGGATTGCGGGGTGAAAAGCAGGTTGGCTGAAACCACTCTTGCCCACACTCGCAATCATACATTAGCATAAGGGCAAATCCTAAGGACATATGAACGAAGGGGCTAGTGAAGAGGAGCTAGTGCCCGTAAATTGAGAAGCACCCAGATTGCGTAGAGACAGAAGGTTTTAAGTCTGTGATAGATGTACTGAACCTTAATTTTTAAGTACACAATCTATGTTTTAAACTCAACTTCGTTTAGTCCTGTATGATATGGGTATTATCTATGATTAAAGATTTTTTGTAATTCGAGTGGGGTTCTTCCCCTGTAAATCTAACATTAATATGTATACATATATATACATATATATAGATATAGATAGATAGATAGATAGGATCATAATGTTAGTGGGGGTTTACTAACCATTATGCTTATTTAGATATGTTGGTAATATGAGAGGTTGGGGTATAGTGAAGTTACCTTTATCCCTTTAAGTATATGATTACTGTGCGGTAGGAAATAAATCAGAGATAAAATCTGTTATAATGGTAGTTAATTGTGTCAATAAATGGAAACATAAACCTTGAAAAAGTTAATAGTGATGACAACTACCTACTTATAATAACAATAGGTCTTTCGAGATAAGTTGTTCGAAGAGAAAGAGATTTAATGTCCCTAAGAAAAAAAAAATCATTTGGTAAATTTGGGGAACATTACATATGGTATCAGAGAAAAGGTTACAACACTTGGACCTTGAACAAGGCCAAAAATGTTTTCTTAACCCATGATTTCTATTTAATGAAAAACTAACAAAACATTTATTGTTACAAACACAAAACTTTATTTCTGTTGTGATAATGGCAACAGAGAATGAAGCAGAGATCAGATTGGAGGATAACCCTGAGAAAGGACCTCCTAAAGAACCTAGGAAGAACAGTGAAGGAAGTTCAACTACCCAGGTTGTGGAAACCATGAAAAATCTTATTATAGAACTGCAAGTTTCCAAGGTAGACAATGAAAAACTGAAAAAGGCACAACAAGAACAATAGGAAATAAATGAAGTATTGTTGTGAAGCATAGTAATCAAGAAGAGCCCAAAAGACAATAACTAGGAAGAAGAGGTCAGTAAAAGGGCCTCCAAGAATTCTTCTTCTGAAGTGGAAAAAGGGGACTGCTCTTTCGAAGGTACACCATCAGCAGAAGATAAAACAACCACAAGAAGGAAAAGGAAATAGGTGGACCATCTTGAGGGAGAGTTTAAGAAAATCAAACCGTCCACCTTTGATGGGGAATCCAAGACATGAGAGGAGGTTGAAGCATGGTTACTAGACATAAAAAAGTATTTCCAGATCTACAACTATTCCAGCAATATGAAGGTTAGAATGGACATCTATAATCTGAAAGGAGAAGCAATCATATGGTGGTAGGACCTGAAGTTGGCCAAGGGCCTAAAGGAAAAACAGATGGAGTGATCATATTTTAAGAAATACTTTAAGAAACAATATTTATTTAAAAGTTACTATAAAAGAAAAACCAAGGAGTTTTATGAACTACGACTCGGTCAAATGTCTATGGATGACCTGATAAACAAATTCCTGGAATTATTAAGGTTCGTGCCTTATATCCAGGAGGACAAAGTAAAAATCCAGCGGTTCCTAAGATTTTTACCACAGTTCTATAAGGACATAATAGAATTTGACAACCCCAAGTCCTTAAGTGAAGTTTTCAGGAAGGCTTGAATGTGTTATGACCAATACAAATAGTGGTCGGAACTTCCCAAGACTTGGAAAGACAAGAAACAAGATCGAATGAACCAACGGAGGAAGGGATATCAACCAGCCCCTTTCCTGAATGCAGCAAAAATTTTTCCAAGGAAAGATTTTCACTCCAACAACCAGAACACCCAAGGAGGTGGTAAACCAGTTAATCTAGGAACAAAGAAGTTTAGGGACAGCCCCAGAGAATTGTTAAAATGATGGGAATGTGGAGAACCTCACTTAAGGAGGAACTGCACACGTTTGATTTTAGTAGCCAGGACTACAGCTCACAACCTACAGGAAGCCTCTACAGTGGGAGATGTGGGCAGAAGCTTACATCGGATCAATGCAGCCATGGATGGATGACAAGTTGATCACTAGTCCACTATAGTGGAAGTTGAAGGTAAAGTTAACAATACTTGTGTTTCTTTTTTAATTGATCTAGGAGCTACCTTGAGTTATATTGCTCCTGGTGTAGTGGATTCAAATAAACTTAAGAAAACAAGACATGAAAAATCTTGTCTAGTACAACTAGCAACAAGAAGAAAAAGAAAAGTATTTGATTTTATCTCTGGTTGTGAGTTTAGTTTGGGTGGTCAAAACAAAAAGATAAATCTAAATATCCTACTGTTAGGGTCTTATGATATAATTATTGGAATGGATTCGTTGGAAAGGCATAAAGAAGTTTTAGATTGTTATGAAAAAACAATCAATTATAAAGATAAAAACGACATTGTTAGGACAGTGCAAGGCATACAAAAACCATCTCAGTTAGGTAGATTTCATCGATGCAATTTAAGAAGTACATGAGAAAAGTTTGTCAGATTTATGCTATCCAAGTGACAAATATGTTGGAAAAAAAAAAACCTAGCATAGAGGATTTCTTCGTCTTGCATGATTTTAGAGATGTGTTTGTTGACGAGATACCTGAATTGCCCCCAAGGAGAGAGATATACTTTTCTATCAATCTGTTGCCTGGTTCAGCTCCTATATCTAAGGCACCCTACCAAATGCGTTTACCCAAATTAACAGAGTTAAAGATTCAACTACATGAACTATTGGACAAGGAATATATCAGACCGAGTGTCCGGGAAAGGAACGAACACTGAGGACAGTGTTGTACTAAAGGGGGAAATAATGTAATATCCCCATTATAAATAAATAAATTATTATTGAAGTCTGAATGCACTTAGGAATTTATTTCCGTTTTTGGCAAATTCGAATTTGGAAAATTATTGTCATTTATGGCAATTCCGAATTTAGAATTTGGTTAATTGTAATTTAATTATTGTGACTGATTGAGCAAAGATTTGATTTTCCCAGTTAGCTCTTTGACTATGACACTTGTAAGAGACAAATAATTTTATATTTATTGTTGAGGGACAAATGGAACAACCAAGTTTAAATCAGCTGACCATGACTCCATGAGTGGGGAATAGGCTTGAACGACCTCAGGGCTGAATTTTACAAGTGGAAAATCAGGAATTTGGACATTGGCAGCCCCTAAAAATCAGGGATTTGTAAAGCTGCGAAAGTTCCCAAGGGGAAAAGACCTAGGCACAATATTCTTTTGCATATATGACATATGGGAGGAGGCAGGACACTGCCTAGTATGCTAGGAAGGAGAAGATTACTTGTTGTTATGAGCACTAATTCGGAGTGTGAGGAAAGGAGAGCTTGAGATTTGGAAAATCCTGTCACTTGCTGTTATGAGCACTAATTCTGAGTGTGAGGCAAGGAAAATCGGGACAGCGAAAGAGGAGTTCTGAGGTTCGCTCTCATGGATTCATGGTCAGGATAGGGGGTGACCGTAACAAGTAGTTTTGGCTATTATGTTCTATGGTTGGGTGGAACTTGGTTGTTCCATTTGTTTTCCCAACAATTTGTTCAGATATGTTCTTCTACTCTTCCCTCAATGAATTTTCCGTTGATTAATAATTGGTAGAACGCATTTACTTAGTTTTGGTTAAATGTTATATTGATGAATCACTGTTAGTATACAACTACTGGCTGGGTAGAAGGAAATGAATTATTGAATAAGATTCTATCGTTGAATTTATGCATTGAGTAGAGCCACGAAAGACTGTTGTATGTGCTAACTATTGATAAATGTATGGAAGTTTCCTGAGTAGAACTAAGAAAACTATTGTGTGTATTGTTATAGACAAAAGTGTGAAAGTTCCTATTCCTGTGATATAATCTATGGTCTACAATAGGAAAGTAATTATCGGATCAATCTGTGACTGATGTTAAGAAATGTTTAAATTGTGAAATTACCAAAAGAAATTTTTAGTGAATATCAAAATTGAAATATATATTTGTATATGTGTTGTTACCTATACGGATTTTCCGAGCTACATGAACATCTATGACACGGAAAGTTTTTTCTCAATTTTTGCAAGTATTTTCCTTTTTAGCCGACTGTGTTGATTATAACAAAGGGTTTCAATTGTCTTCTTTTTAATCTTAGGAGCAAATGTCCAGGGATTTAGATACATAAACCTGATACATAGTCGGTCCATTATTTAAACGAGTCTTCAAACTCTACATAACACTTGCGATCATAACTATTATTTAGGGAAATCGTCTCCAGTAGGGGTTTCAGAGAAATTTGGAAGGCGTAGCCTTCAAAATGTTTGAAATCTCCCAATTTAGGGAAGAAAGCAAAAAAAAAGCTTAGGAGGAATTGTGGTTTTAAGTCTCGAGAGGAAACACTTAGAAAATTGTCAAAGTCTTGAAGAGTTGAAGTGCCTAAAGGCGAAGCACATAAATTTGAGGTAATCGAAGAAAGATCAAGGGTTAATATCCATTCAGAAGCAGCCAAAATATTTCAAGCCATTAGATCTCGGAGAAGTAGCGCACTTGTTAGTCGCGAGGAATTATTGGAATTTTTCAACCAAAAGATTTGGAAGAAGTAGAGTGAAATCTGCAAAACCCGAAACACGAAATCTCGAAATCATCAAGACCATCCATCGAAAGGGAACATGTGGCAAGAGATCAATATTTCGCTGACTCACAAAGTGGAAAGGTCAAAGGGACGAGTTGTGGGGATTCACGAAATGCGAAATCGCGATTTAATTTGAGTCCTTGACCGAGGAGAGATCTGGATCGTCGATTGTCCAAGGAGAATTTTGCGATATTGGGGATCGACAGCAGGGAAGTGAGAGACCATACAAATTCACGAAATGTAAATTCCTGGTAAGAAAATGGAAGATATGGACCGTTAGATAAAAATGAGCGCAAGCCGTCGGATTTGGGTGCTCCGAAAATATCGACATTTTGGAAGTCAGGAATGTGGAGGAAGCGTTAACCTGGAAGTCACAAGTCATGAAATCTCGACTTGCGAAAGAAGAGTCTGGACCATTGGATCCAGAGAGGATATGTTTCAACAGGTTAGGAGATCCAAAAGGAGGTGGAAGTTGAAGTGTTGAAACAGCCAAAGCCCAGAGAGCTGAAGAGCTGAGAGTCATCAATCTACGAGGGGACACTTGTCACTAGATCACGAGCTTCAGAGAAAATTACAATGGAGTTTCAGTTTGAGAACTGAAATATTCGAAGCCCGAACAGTCGGAGTGAACGTTAGTCATGGATCTAGGTCTAACAGGTGTCACCAAATTGTGGAATCCAAAAGGATTCACTCTGAAGACTCATGGCTGTTGAGATTTGAAATCGCTGAAGGCCGGAGTCCCAAAAGCGATGAGGGTCATCGATGCGAAGGAGGACACGTGCTACCAGATATACAACTCCAGGAGATATCCAGTCAGCAGAGACGAGATATTGAGATTTGAGATCTCAAAAGTCCGGAGAGCTGGAACAGATCTGAGTCGTCAGATCACCCGAAGTGAATCTGAACCGGGAGATCTGGAGAGGAGACATGGAGAAGATATGTGGACTCTGGGAAAGGACCTGAAGTAATTCTACCCCATTTGATTTAAGAGGAAACATGGAAGGATTTCTCGTATTTAAGGATAAGGAAAAAGGACTTGAGATTTGAGATCCCCGAAGGCCAGATCTGCGGAGGAGATCCTAGCCGTGGATTCAAGGGGACAGGTGGAAATAGATCTCCCACTCTGGGAGATTGGCACGCAGAGGAGAGTGGAGTTGAGAGTTGAAACTCCCAGAGGCCGAAAAGGTGGAGTCAATGATAGCCATTGATCCAGAGGAGAGTTACGTGTCGACAGATCATGGGAATCTCAGGAGACAGGTGGAAAAAGGAAAGAAGGGAGGAACAGATTTTGATAGCAGTTGTTGATCGGAAGCAGCGTCGAGAGGTAGGAGATCGACGGACGAGGAGGATTGTGGAGCCAGAATTTGCGTGGAGGATATTCTTCCTTGAGCGAGCCATAATTTCAACCATTGTTTTGGCGACGGGGTACATGTCAGCTAGAGGAGGATTGCGGGGAGAAAAGCGGGTTGGTTGAAACCACTCTTGCACACGCCTGTAATCATGCATTAGCACAAGGGCACAACCCAAAGACATATGAACGAAGGGGCTAGTGAAGAGGAGCTAGCGCCCGTAAACTAAGAAGTAGCCAGAGTGCACAAAGACATAAGATTTTAAGTCTATGATAGATGTATTGAACCTTAATTTTTAAGTACGCAATCTATGTTTTAAACTCAACTTCGTTTAGTCTTATATGATATGGGAACTGTCTATGCTTAAATATTTTATGTAACTCGTGTGGGGTTCTTCCCCTGTAAATCTAACATTAATATGTATACATATATATATATAGATATATGGATAGGATCATAATGTTAGTTGGGGTTTACTAACCATTATGCTTATTTAGATATGTTGGTAATCTGAGAGGCTGGGGTATAGCGAAGTTACCTTTGAGCCTTTAAGTGTATGATTACTGTGTAGTAGGAAATAACTCAGAGATAAAATATGTTATAATGGTAGTTAATTGTGTTAATAACTGGAAACATAAACCTTGAAAAAGTTAATAGTGATGAGAACTACCTACTTATAATAACAGTAGGTCTTTCGAGATAAGTTGTTTGAAGAGAAAGAGATTTAATGTCTCTAAGAAAAAAAAAATATTTGGTAAATTTGGGGAACATTACTGATCCAGGTGGATATTGGTGGCCACCCACCTTTTCCAAATGGCTCAAAACAGTTTTCTGGCAATTTTGGCAATTTACTATTTTTAGCAGGTTTTAACTTCCGGGACCATTTTGAGGGTCCAAATGAAGGTTTTTCGAGATCGAACTTCTAAATGATATCTGAAGAAATAATTGAGCCCCCAAAATGAATCTCCTCGACGATACCTTTCCAACGAGCTATCACGCGCCTAAAACGAAGATCGCATGAAATAGTTACGACCCCGGGAAGTTGATGTACTCACTTACCCAAACAGGGCCCACATGACTTTTGGCGCTTCATCTCCTAGCGTTAGGTTTTTGGATGTCTAGGGTTTTTGGAATTCCTGCTTATTGTAGAAAGGCCTTTAGAGCCTCATTGTAATCATCTTCTTGCAAATGCGAGTAGCCATCACATCTCTTCTCAGAGATAAGCTACCACCATTCTAGCGAGTTTTTCACTCTGTATTTTTACAGTCTTTGTACATTTCTTTCATTAATAGAAATCATGTATTACTGTATATCTATGTTTATGGTTGCATCTCTGATACATTTATGTTATATTATTGAATATCTGCGATATCTCTGTGCATTTATTTATTATATCTCCGATCTCATTTCGTGTCGAAAATAATCCGGATCAATGGTATCAGAGCAGGTCACTCTTGATCATTTTTTTCAATAAATGTCCCCGACGAGGTCCAATTATAACAAGTTGGGTCTCAAGCTTGTCTCTCTTGAATACAATCGCTCTCACACACCCAAGAAACCCTCAATGGCGGAAGAAAATAAAAATGACAGAGAAGACAATCCTATCAATCTGTTGCTTGAGCAAGCTCTCACGCGACAGAGGGATGAAATGATGGAGAATTTTTCCCACATCCTTCAATGCATGCCGATATCATTAGGTCCATCTTCATCAAGTGGCCAATTTGGAGGCACCTCACCTTTCAAGGTACAAGTTAATTTTGATATTTCTGTATTTGAAGGACAGATAGATGCAGAAGCCCTAGAAAAATGGTTAACTCTGCTAGAAGGTTATTTCTCTGTTCACAATTTTTTCGACAAAGAAAAGATCACCTTCGCACTCCTTAAAGATCTCTCTCATGTCAAACATTGGTGGGAAACTTACTGGGAGCAAAGTTCCACAGAGGAGTCTAGAATATATGGGGCCGATCCCACTTGAGATTTTTTTGTGGATGCGGTAAAATAGCAGTATTACCCTATTGGCAACTATGAGGACCAGTACATGAGATGGACCACACTACGGCAAGAGAGGGGCCAAGCAGTTTCGGAGTTCACTAATACCTCCCATACCTTGCGCACCAAGCTGGGTATCAAAGACTCTGAGTGACATTTGGTTTTGAAATACTGTGGGGCTCTAAACAGATACATCCAGATTGAAATGGATTTTCTGGACATCTCATCACTCGGTCCTGCTTATCGATATGCTGTTAAAATTGAGCAAAAATTTAAGCACCAAAACAAACAGGAATTCGGGTCTGCAAATCCGCAACAACCAAAGTATGACAAAGAGGGCCCTAACAAACAGTTTCTCGAAAACCAGTCCAAGACACAGGAAAAGAAGGGTCACGGGAAGACAAAGAAGGACACCAGAAAATGGTGTGATTTCCACAAAAGCCCTTNCAAAAAAATCATTGGTGGTTGAGATCAAAGACAAGGAGCCGAACCCTGATTCAGAATCTGATTCTGAAAATATTGGTAAAGGACAGATCATTGATGCAGACCCCACTTCTATTGTCGCAACCGCAACAATTCAACCAGAAGAACCAATAGATCCTGAAGAGGGGGAGCACCTTTTTCATTCACAGATATGGGTGAAGGGGACCCCGATGCATTTTTTTGTTGATAGCAGAAGCCAGAAAAACATAATCTTAGCAGAGGTCGTCAAACAGTTGGGATTGTCGACAACACCACACCCGCAGCCATACAACATCGGGTGGCTTCGGCAAGGACGAGATCTCTATGTCAGCCAACAGTGTTGATTGTCATACGACATCCAACCCTTCAAGGATGAGGTATTATGTGATGGTTCCCCACTGGATGTCTGTGATGTTCTCTTGGGCCAACCATATATGTGGAGACGCCATGATGTTTATGAGTCTCGACCCTGTAGTGTCATTGTTACTTTGGGGGGTCATCTGTACAGAATACCAGAGGTAGTTCTAACTACTGTTCCACCTAAAAAGTGTCGCAAGGTAGTATCTCATACTGCAAAATTCAGCTTCTTCACAATCTGTTCAAAAAGAGAACAAAAGGACACTGCAACCACTACAGGCTTGCCCAAAGCACCTTCTCTCCAACAGAAGCAGGTCGACAAGGCTGCAGCAAAGTGTGAAGATTCCTTATGCACGTCGTCCTCTCATGTATCTCAACTTGTTGAACAGCCTCAACCTCAACAGGTTCGTGACAGATTTCCACAAACTGAGCAATGCGACGTCTCTAGCAAGACAAACAACTCACCAAGATGCATATTCAACAAACGCTTTTCCCCCTCCCCTGGGAACTCATTGCAATGGATACCATTGCTTCCTAAGGAGGGATGATTGATCCAGGTGGATATCGGTGGCCACCCACCTTTTCCAAATGGCTCAAAACAGTTTTCTGGCAATTTTGACAATTTACTATTTTTAGCAGGTTTTAACTTCCGGGGTCATTTTGAGGGTCCAAATAAAGGTTTTTCGAGATCAAGGTTCTCAATGATATTTTAAGGCATAATTGAGCCCCCAAAATGAATCTTCTCGACGATACCTTTCCAACGAGCTATCACGCGCCTAAAACGGAGATCGCGTGAAAAAGTTACGACCCCGGGAAGTTGATGTACTCACTTACCCAAACGGGGCCCACATGACTTTTGGTGCTTCATCTCCTAGGGTTAGGTTTTTGGATGTCTAGGGTTTTTTGCATTCTTGCTTATTGTAAAAAGGCCTTTAGAGCTTCATTGTAATCATCTTCTTGCGAATGCGAGTAACTGTCACATCTCTTTTCAGAGATAAGCTGCCACCATTCTAGCGAGTTTTTCACTCTGTATTTTTACAGTCTCTATACATTTCTTTCATTAATAGAAATCGTGTATTACTGTATATATGTGTTTATGGTTGCATCTCTGATACATTTCTGTTATATTATTGAATATCTGCGATATCTCTGTGCATTTCTTTTGTTAAGAACCTGAATAATGAATACAAAAGAACCACAACAGATACAGAAGAATAATATAGAAAAATCTCCTTTATTACCATCAAACCCTTGAGGTAGGGCAACACCATACAATGGATCCTATTATGGAAGGGATCCTCTCATGTTCACTTGCCTCTTCGAGGGGGCAACCTCCTAATGAATTACTGCTCCAAATACAATACTTCTCTTCATGTCTCATTACATTGCTTGAACCCCTTTATATAGTGCTACCATCACCTAAGAACATTCTAGAGGAGGAATCTTCTAGAAGTAGAACCTTCTAAGAAGTCCTCTTACATTTATT
>ML789468.1:383376-395331 GCA_009831015.1 Picea engelmannii
AGAAACCATACAATATGACCGGCTAAGCAATGTAGCCAACTGGTACCAAGTACGACCATCCATCCATCCCAATGGAAGTCGAACATGATGTCTATATGCTACCTTTGCACCCTTATCTTTCTCTGCATCATGTCGCGGTTGCCATGGGATTGTTTCTGTAGCTTGAACTCTTCCCATAGTGTTGGTATTCTTCCATGCACCTCTTGATCGGTTTCCTGTCTAGTGCCCTGCTGGTGCATAAATGTGTTGATGCACATGCCCTTGCCTTGATGACTTTTGCATCTCTATATGATGTGGATGGCGATATACAACAACTGTAGGAATTTGTTCTTTTTTCTTCAAATCTGCAACACTTTGTGCCTTTGAGTCAATGACCTCCTTAGCTTCTTGATTATGTCCTTCTTGTAGTTTTGCTTCATCTCCTTCTGTACACTCTGCCTCTGATTCAACTTCAGACTGGGCAATAACTTCTTTGCTATCTTCCATGGGTCCATCTTTCTTAATAAGAGACACATCCTGCAATGTGATTTTCTTTTTCTTGTACCACAACTTTAAAAACTTCTTTTGCACATTAATATTAATGGTTCCCACTGATTCTATCCAAGGATATCCCAAAACAATATCCACTTCATCCATATCCATAGCATAAAAATTTGAATGCAACACATATTTATCCATGGTAATCTTCAAATCTTTAAAAATTTGAACATTTTCACCCTCAACATCTGTGCTTTGAATATTCTTTATTGGAACTTGCAATCTATTGACCAACTGAACATTGATAAAATTATGCATGCAACTAGGGTTAATAGAAACAATGATATTTTCTTTATGAATACAACCAGGAACCTGTAATATAGATTTTTCACATGAAAAAAATCTCTTGGTTCTCTCTTTATCCTTATTTTCTCCATGAGACCACTTGTCTAACAATATTTTTTCAATTTCTCCATTGGATAATCTCATCATCTCCTTATAATCAAGTGATTTCCACCAAATTGCAGCATCACCTTGCAATTTGAAACATACCCAATGGGGCCAAGTATCTCCTCATGCTGATTTTCTTTCTTTAATGAATGATTCAATACTAGAGCCATCACCTTTCCCTGTAAAATACATCTTGCTATGAAAAAACCCCAAAAAATAGATCAAGAAGTTACGGCAAAAAATCACGGCTTTTTTCGGAAAAACACTGAAAAACTGCTGAATTTAAAATGCTCATAACTTTACTTCCCGAACTCCGTTTCGGCTGATTTTTTTTTTGAAATTGGGTATTTTTTCGAGAGGATTTCAAATACCCAATTTTTTTTTCCAAATTCAGCTCATAAAACTTTAGATCTGAACCTGAAGTGCGCCGCCCTCTTTTTCTTCCTTAGAAAAAAAATTCTGCAAAAAGAGAAAACAAATCTTCCCTTCTTTGGCCAAGGAAAGTGCTCTGATACCAATTGTTAAGAACCTGAATAATGAATACAAAAGAACCACAACAGATACAGAAGAATAATATAGAAAAATCTCATTTATTACCATCAAACCCTTGAGGTAGGGCAACACCATACAATGGATCCTATTATGGAAGGGATCCTCTCCTGTTCACTTGCCTCTTCGAGGGGGCAACCTCCTAATGAGCTACTTCTCCAAATACAATACTTCTCTTCATGTCTCATTACATTGCTTGAACTCCTTACATCTTTGTAAGCTGGAGAATGTCTACCTTACATCTAGCTACATTACATCTTTATCATATCTCCGATCTCATTTCGTGCCAAAAATAACCCAGATCAATTACACACCAGACTTTGAAAAACATAACTCCCGAAGAAGTCTTCACCGAAATGAAGCCTGAGATTGAACACTTCAGTTTATTTGGGTGCTCAATGTATTTTCATGTACCTAAAGAGAAGAAGTCCAACATATATCCTTTAGAAAGAAATGATATAGTTAATATTCAAAGACATTCGTAGTCAGAGACAGATTGAGACAAGCAGAGACGTTGTCCTTGAAGAAGAGACAGTTTTTCAAAAACCCAGATAATCTCAGATAGAGATTGACAGTGAGACAATACCTTCTCCCCCTTCATCAATTCAGAGGGAGACAAACATTACTCCAGATTATCTAGTTTCTCCAGTTGATATGTTCGGAGATATTGCAATAGGGCATAAAATGCCTACCTAGACTCACTCTGCAAGAGGCATAGAAACATACAATCCTCTCAAGGCACATTTCGAGAAAGCAAAAAAATACTCTCAAGCTATCCTTCTGTCATGAGCCACTTCATTGATGCTGAGACACCTTGTCTTAGAGAAGCAACAAGAGAACTGATATGGAAATATGCCATAACAGAAGAATATTAGTATATCTTAAAATAATGATGCATAAGATATTATTCAGGGACCAGAAACGGAGGTCTGTGGTGACTTCTAAGTGGATCTATATGATCAAGCATGCAACTGATGAAAGTGTCAAGAAATAAAAAACGAGATCTATAGCTAGAGGTTTCTCGCAAATAGAGGGAGTTGTCTATGATGAGACACTTGATCCAGTGAACTCGATACACTTCCATCTATACCTCCATCCATGAGTTGGAAACCATATCAGATAGATAGATTCTTGATAAGTTTGGATTTTAGCAAGAGTGTTGTTGATCCAAACCTATATCATTACTGTGTTGGTGATGAGCGCCTGATGACTTATTCAGAAAGTGTTGTTGTTACAAGTAATCCTTGACTTCTGAATTCGAGATGAAGAATATAAGTATGATGCACTACTTCTTGGGACAAGAAGTATGACAGATGACCGATAAGATTTTCCTAAGTCAAGGAAAATATATAGTGAAAATATTAAAGAAGCTTAGTATGACATAATGAAAAATCCACCGTGATGGATTTAAAGAATAATATTGATGATGATTCAGACGAGACTAATCCAAAGCTAATTGGATCACTAATGTATCTAGTCAACACCAAACTTGATTCATACCATGCAGTGAATGTGCCTATTCATTTCCTGAGTCAACCGAGACAGAATCACTAGACAACATCAAAACATGTATTGAGATATATATGAGGCACAGTTGGATATGGCATGAGATATGCCTCCAGTATAAACTTGATTTTGCAGGATATGGCGATTCAGATTGAGCAGAAACTACAGTGAACTAGAAAAGCACATCCGACTGATGTTCTATCGTGAATTTTTCCATGGTTTCCTAATGCAGTAGGAAACAAAACTTTGTAGCCTTGAGTACCACAGAGGCAGAGTATATAGCATCAAGTGTGTGAAGCAATGTGGCTTCACAAGCTTCTGACATATTGACTTGACCATGAGATGGATCCTATGATGATAACCAAGAGTTGTGAGTAAAGCTCCTTGAGAACCCAATGTTTCTTGATGGATCAAAATATGATGAGATGAAATATCCTTATTTCAGAGATATGATGCAGAGGAAAATCATACACATGCAGTACCTTCCTACACTTGAGCAGATTGCATATATCTTCACCAAATTAACTTTGTGAAGAATGGCTCCCTAGTTAAGAGGCAGTGTCGATATCTCCAGCCAAGATAAAATTCAAAATACATATGTGTGAGACTTGGCATGATAAAGAATGCCTCCTTAGCTGAGAGGGAGTGTTGATGAATGCAGCTATATGAGACATTCTCCAGCTTACAAACCTGTGAGGTCTGGATCATTATAGCTATGTGAATCATTTCTCTCAGCTTACCAACCTGAGAGAAATCCCCTAAGAAGGGTATGTGGTTCCTGCCTGAGATAGAGCTAGGAACGTAGAGATGACCTCCTCCATTTAGAGAGTGAGAAGAACTCCAGATTATTATCTAGTGGGAAAGGCGATATGATGAGTTGGATGTGCCTGTGGCTGAGCACAAGGTGAACGTGTGAAATCCCAAAGTGTTGGGTGCATCGTCATGTGGACATAAATGAAGATGATGTGTTAGCCTCCTCTGAGCAGCAGAGTTGAAGAGAAAACTCCAAATGATTCTCCTCTATGGGGTAGTGGGAAAGAAGATATGTAGAGTGGGCGTGCCTGTGGATGAGCACAGGTGAATGTGTGTAGATCTAGTTCTTCTTTGTAATGCAGTGAGCCAGAGATATGGCATCCCTATGGATGTGCCCCTAGTGGATGAGCACTAGTGGGTGTATTAGATCCTTTGCTATATGTTGTTCAAGAGTCAGACATGCCTGTAACCCTAATTGTTATGTAAAGGTACAGATCTGCCCCACCTTAATGTGATTAATAATAAATGTAAAAGATAATTAATATGGTTAATATTAATTATAATAATAATAATAATTATTATTATTATTATTATTATTATTATAAAGTGACTTAGAGAGGTCGGCCCTATTGAGTCAATAGACGTCTTTGTTGATTGGACAAGTCTAATATAACTAAGGGATGATTCCCCATTGTGGAATCATATCTTTCTTGTGAGTTTGGAGATTTCAGTAAATACATCTACTTGGGAAAAGGTGAGCACCTCTCTTGGGCGCTAGTTTTCTAGGGCTTGAGCACCCTCTTGTGTGCTAGTTCTTTCTTGGTGGTGAAGGTCTTTCTCTTGAAGAATATAGAAAAGGATTTGGTTGGGTGTTCTTCCCTTGTTGAGAAGTGTTTCCCATGATACTTCTTGTGTTCTTGTGGATGGTGTTTCTTCTTGTGATCTTGGTTGCTGCAACATTATTGTTTATGGTTAAGTGAAATGCTAAAATGGAATGAACTTCATGCTTAACCTGGCTTATGAAAAATCAACACTTTTGTGTGTTTATATCTACATTTTTCTTTATAATATAAGATGTAACAAAGGACATATAAATATAAAATTTCTTGTTTTGAGAGATTCATTGCATGATTATTTAATATTTTAGTTATTCATTGCCACCCATTTGTATGGAGTAAGTTAATCTTGTAATGAAAAGACCCTTTCTTACCACAAATATAATAAGAATTTGAAGAAATTTCGAGCATGGTCAAAATTTCATTATGATCCAATTTCCATGCTTGTTGGAACAATGCACATAGGGGTTTTTCCTAATTCTAAATTGCGGGCCTCCTAAGAAAAATAATAAAATAGTAGTTAAAACAATAAAATTAGAGTTATGAATTTTCAAAGGGAATGAAAGAAAAGTACTTTTTTAAATTGTATTTTTGACTTATCTCTTTATAGGTTTACTCAAATTTGAAGTGTAGGCACTCATTGGATGTGGAATTAAATTCCACATCCAACGAGTATGCACTCTACATACTTTTGATAGACAGGTAGTGAGATATAAACTATGGGTCTATCAAAAGTATGCAGTCATATTCGTTGGATGCGAAATTTAATTATGCATCCAAGGAGTCGCTACACTTGAAATTTGAGTAAACCTATAAGGAGATAAGTCCAGAATGTGATTTAAAAAAGTAGTTTTCTTCATTTCCCTCCAAAACATTTACCCTTATGATTGACCTCATCATATTGAATCCTATTGGTTCTTTTAAAGTTGATTTTATAGTACATTTTTTTTTCAGGCCCATTTTTTACCTCAAAATTCCCCTAATTTTAATGTCTCCATCTTTCATGAGAAATAATGACAAATTTCTCATGAAATTGAATAATCTACTTAGCACTAGTCGCATTATTCACATAGATGAACTAATAAATGAGTCACATAGTTTAAATCCATTTTGACACATATATTTGATAACAAGGACATTGCAAAAAGGTCATATGTTCCAATATATTTAAAAAAAATGGTTATAATTTGCATTAGAAAGAGATTGTGGCCACATTGTACAACATAATAATACAATGGACTTATTAGAGGATTCACTTTCAAGAAGTCCCAATATTACAAAATTGTTGCATATGAATCGACCTACTTTAATAAACTTGAAAGTATGGGTGAGGAGCCGACTAGAATAGATCTTAACATACTATTCTAGGAGTAAAACTATCTTGCAAAACATTTAAAAACCTGAGATTAAAAAAGGAAATTCCCTCTCAGAGCTTCTTGATTGATGCTTGGTTGTTGTTTGTTTACGAGTTGAGCATTTTCCATCTCCAAGTCTCTAGGAGCTTGGTGGACAGTCTCCTTGTCCTTGAACACCATAGTGATAGACCCAATTGAAGCCTTTGTGTGAGAAAACAAAGAACTCCTGGAAAGACCGAAAACCAATTCATACAACATACTGCACTCTACTCTAGCTTTTCAATTTGCTTACTTTGATTGGACACAACCTTTGAAATCCCTGCATTCTTAGCATTTTGGATCTCAGTTTGACTAGCTAATCTATTATTGAGATGTGAGATGGATACCTACATACCTACAAGGAGGCAATCACTTCTCCTTTGTGTGTGATGAAGGTTGGAAGATTCACACAAGAGACATCACCCAAAGTGATTGTGGTTTTCCATCTTCAACCAATGCCCTCCCCTCTTAACTAAAAAATAAGAAGAGTCATTGTCTAATTTCTTATGAGTGATAAGAAATAGAACCTAGGAATTCAATAATTCATGAAGCCTTAAAGATGAACCACAAAGAAGCATAATGAAACCATCCTTAACCTAACTACAAATTGTCGAAAGATTGAAAAAGAGTTCCCAAGAATCACAAACGAGACGAGACTCATAATGATTCTAGAAGAACAAAGCTGAAAAATCTTAAATAATTCCACATATATTGTGCCCAGACTTAATCACCACTTTAAGATCCATCACTCCAGACTCATGTGAGAAAGGAGGTGGAGGACGTGAGGACTTAAATGCCCATCCCCTCACTTGAAAGAGTAATTACATATAGTTTCCATATGTATTAATTAATATCAACCATTTATGAACCATATAATACCTTTAACAACGAACTAATAACAATGAATCTAGAGGATGTGGAAAAAGCTTATGATCCCACATTTGTTCTTATGAATCTTTCAACTAGCGTCACTCCTCCATTTACTAGAATTTACCATGAATCTTTCAACTAGCGTCACTCCTCCATTTACTAGAATTTACCTTGCTATTAAAAGGCCGAAGTATTGTCACCTTCCACCCCTCCATTATGATTTTAACTCAAATATATTTTATTATAAAAAAAAAAACCATAAACAATTTTACTTATTAATTTAAGTAAGTCACTTTAACAATTATTATACTTTATGAATCATTCATTCAAAACTTTATTTGAACTGAAATATTAAATACGCTACACCATTATTTACAAAAGTATTAAAAAAAAAAAACCATAAACAAATTTACTTATTATTTTAAGTAAATCACTTTAACAATTATTATACTTTATGAATCATTCATTCAAAACTTTATTTGAAAAATATTAAATAAGTTATATTATTATTTACTAAATTATTATTTTATAATATTAAACTATTATATATATATATATATATATATATATATATATATATATATATATATATTACAGTTTAATATTAATTTTAATCTAGAAGATCAAAATTATTTATCTGTTTTGCCAAGTGTAAAGAAAAAAATAAGCATTGTTAAGATAAAAACAAATTTTCACGAACTCCATATATATATATTATAGTGAAAATGGGCGTTGGTCAATTCCTAAAACGCTATGGGATGAAAGAGTGTGTCACCTTTGTGACACTAAGAAGGTTGAAGATGAAAAGCATTTTCTCTTAGATTGTCCAGCCTATACCCATATTAGATCTCATTTTCAAAATATTGATCACACTACCAATCTTCCTAATCTCTTAACTCAACAAAAGTATGATGATCTTGGAAAGTTTCTCTTAATGCTTTTCGAGTATAGAAACAAAATTCTAAAGAATCACAAGTAATCACTTACTCTCTTAAGATCTTAGTGGACTTTCATCATCATCATCATATTCATTCATCTTCCAAAACTTTATTTAAACTGAAATATTAAATAAGCTACACCATTATTTACTAAAGTATTATTTTATAATATTAAACTTTTTATAATATTAAAAAGTAATTATTATATATATATATATATATATATATATTCATATTCATGCTTGTGAATTATATTACATGTTATCTGGTCATATGCGCATTTTTTACTTTGATTTTTAGGTCACACGTGATTTCAACTTTACCTAATGCATTGGATTCGCCGTGAAATTAGTATATCATATCGTGTTCATCCCAATGAATGAAAGAAGAGAGCCGAGTGCAATGCACCATTGACAGAGGATCCGCCACCAAACACAGCAATCATTCTGCGTTATTTACGAGAGTTTTTAACCCACGTGCTATTTAATAGACAGCGCAAAGTCCAACAACTGTGTAAATACAAGCGTCAAAGCAAAAGGCGACAGAAGATTTGATATTTCCAGTAAATTGCAGACTTCCATTCACCCTCAGCCATTACGATATTTTTAATTCAAATAACTTTCACTATATTCTTAATGGATAAGCCACTTAATTAATATTTCTTTTGGAATACTTGAAAATAAACCTTACCACCGTTAACAGTAGCTCAGACCTCATTTGTCGGGCAGAGGTTATATTCCAAAAATCGCTCCATCTCATTTTACCAATGCGCTCATCTATGACGAGGGGAATCAGAATCAAGTTTAGGTTCCGAAGCAGATAAAACAAAAGCTGTGAGTAACTTAGTCTCTACCATTTGAATTACCTGATTGAAATAATCCTCATAATATGATTATTGTAATGCATAATGTAGAGGGCGCTTTGATAACGAATGACGTAAACTCTTTTGCAAAGAGATTCGTTGATAAGATCCATATATCCTAATTAGTTTTTGTCCCACCTGTATATATGAAAGTTCAAATAACTTAGACACAACTAATCTGCTAATCTGCGGGCTGGTCATCATCCCTAGATAGTTCCCCAAGCAGGTCGCAATTAAAAAAAATCATTTTTTTAAAATGAAAACCAATGTTCAAATCAATCGGTGTACCCCCTCCTAGGGTGACAACTGGTGAACGCTTGTCACATGGTTAGCTGGCAACGAGGGCAGTTAAAGCCCCTAGCGGCCACTCTCCTCCTCCATCTATTTGAAATGCATAGCATTCACTTCAGCCAGAGCTTAGTGAGCTGGGACGGTTTGGAAAACTTAATGGTGATTCAAGCTTGGCCCTTTGGTACTGGTACGATGAAGCAAGGTTGTATTACCTTGGCATTTATGGCTCCCCAGGCCATCACTTCCATCATCATCGCGCAGGTAACTCCTCGCTGTGGTTTTTTATCTCCAGAGCTTGTTTTTAGTTTTTCATTCTCCTCTGGTTGTTATGCTTTGAGCACGCCGAGTCTTTGTAATTCTCCTTTTGTCCATTATTAACATTTATGGCCTCTCCTTTGTCATTTTCCCCCCCTCGAGTTCAGCCTCACCATGCCTCGTGAGAGACTCAAGTCCAGGAGTGGGCTGGCCTACTATAGTCAAGTAGGCAGGGCGCACATGACCTCTCTCTCTCTCTCCCATTCTAGGAAGTAGCTCGGCCCGCTCTCCCCACTCTGGTAAAAAAAGTTGAGTTTCACTTGTCTAACCCAAAGCTAATCTATGGGGGATGCATAGTGGAGGAGGAGATTCCTCCTAACTTGAAGGATATTGTGCCTAATTTGCAAAAGACCACCATGGAATGGAGGCCACAAACATGCACCAATATCCGTTTGAACTCTCCCAAGCCGGCCATGACAGGGTGTATAGTAGAAGAGGAAATCCCTCCTCTCGACCCCAACACGAAGACAGAGGGATAAAGTGGAGCGATTGCTAGACTGAGGAGGAAACCCATAGAAACACATACACCTAAGCGCAAGTTTACCCGGTTAGGAAGCCACGACCTACCCGGCTCCTGCAAGCTCACGGAGGATCATTTTGTCTTGATTTACGAGATGAAAAGAGAACCAACACATCCTCAGCAAGCGTCTCGACGTTCTTTTCGAATCCATGTCAAGCGAGCCTACGAAGAGTCGTTGCCTGATATGTTGTCAGCCATATGCCTTCACAATATGCTAGGATGGACCCCGAGTTTGCCTCGTGTCTAGTCTCTTTAATGTTAATTTCTATGGTTTTCGATAAAAGGTTTTTGTGGCAATTAGACTCTAGTTCATTAGCTGGTCCTAGAGAAATGTCAACCACTTGTTCTGGTTTCCATGCATGTGGCAGAACATGTGGCGAGTCCTTTTGTTTTTTCAGACATGTGTCACTTTCTGGTCCTTGAACAATGTCGTCCACTTGCTCTGGTTTCCACATATGTGGCAGAATAGGTGGTGAGTCTTGATGTATTTTTAGACATGTGTCGCATTTTTTATAACATAGGGTAATGCAATCTTTTTTATTTACAAAAAAAATAAAAATCAATCAGTGTAGAAATTGTAGGAATTTCCTCTAAATCAATTCTATCATGCCCATCTCCTTTTCGATGACTACAATGATCCTTTGTACTGGAATTTGTCTCTAGATTCAACTGTGTCATGACTGTCACCGACATTCATCACATATACATCTTTGTCCATCAACATCACCAGTAGAGTCCATAAATGCAAGCTCTGGACTCTCATCAACAATGCAAAGCCAAATTCTTATATATTGGCTACTTTTTATCATATGTAATACTTTTTTCTGATATTGCACATTTTCACAAATAACTACAAATATAACACGGTTATCTTTAGGTGTCTTTGGTCAACTATTTTTTTTTAATCATGCATTTTGAATAACTTAGTATTTTGAATCATGGTTTAATTCTATGATTTGGCTTGAAGTTTGTTGGTGTTAGGGTTTGAAGTTTGTTGGTGTTAGGGTTTTTAAGTAGAATGAAGAGAGTTTAGGGTTGTGGAGCAAGTATGTTTGAAAGTCAAATCAAAGAAGAGATTTTTGAAGATAGGAAGTTGTCCTCAGTTGATAGCTAGATAGATAGTATGGACATTTTGAGATCTTAGGTAGGATAAGCCAAATTTCACATGAATTTGAATTATTTGCTAAAATAAAAATTTATAATATGTTTCATGTATCATCTTTAAATAATAATTATGTATGTGATTATAACTATGTTATTGATTGGGTGGAACATCTAGTGTGGATCATGTACAAGAAGGTTAGGTTGTTTTAGAACATAACAATACAATTGGTAAAGATCTAATGGACCCACTACAATTTTGAAGAAGCAAGCTTGAAACTAAAAGATGTCACTCCATCTATTTTTAAATTTTGATGTAAAGTTTTGTTATTGTTGATTAAGGTTGGTTGTCATTGATGGAAACCCTTGAAGAAAGCCTCGCAGCACAAAGGTTTGGGTAATGGACCCAAGATTTTTTGATGTAAAGATGACTTATTATTGTCTTGTCATAGTTGATAAGAAGTAAAGGTGAATGAAGTCCAAAGTGGTCCCCTTATGGTGAAAGCCCTCACGGGAAGACGCTTTGCGGAGTAAGAGAACCCATGCTTAATTGTGGAATAATGAGATGAAGGACAATGAATTTGTCAGGTAAACTATCCTAGATGGATAGTTCTTGTCATTCCATTTCTGCTAGTATGTGGAACGTCACATAACTCCTCACGGTTAGAGAGTTATGGCCATGAGAAGTTGGAGACCCCAGGCTTGGGTAATGGACCCAAGTTTGTTTGATGGATAACAGTATGAGTTATGATATATTTTCAGATAGTACTATTCTATATGGATATTACATGTCATTCCATTTCTGGTGGTATGTGGAACGCAACATAACTCCTCACAGTTTGAGAGTTATGGCCTTACGAAGTTGGAGGATCTTCATATGTCATCTAGAAGCCCCAAAAGGTCAAAGTGGTCAAAGTAGTTTAAGAGATTTTAAAAGGTAAATAATAAAATGAAGTAATGAGTGTATTATAATTCAAAGTGAATACAAAATAAATTATTTCAATAATAAATTCAATGGAGAAATTAGAAGTGGGTTAACCCTAAAATAAGGAAAGTGGGGCCAAGTGACCTAGAAGATGTTTTTAAGGAAGCT
>ML789468.1:406053-419732 GCA_009831015.1 Picea engelmannii
CTTCAACCTTCTTAGTGTCACAAAGGTGACACACTCTTTCATCCCATGGCGTTTTAGGAATTGACCAACGCCCAGTTTCACTATGGAGCTTGTGAGAATTTGTTCTTATCTTAGCAATGCTTATTTTTTTCTTTACACTTAGATTGATAATTTTGATCTTCTAGATTAGGGTTGATTACATCTTTATAATACCTTAATTTTATTTTTTCCTCTAACTCTTTATCACACCACATTTTTTCCTTAAATTTTGATTTGACGTTTTTTTTAATAGTAACTTTATTCTACAAAATGGTTTCTTCCATGATTCCCCAATAGTTTAGCCAAGATCGGGCGTCTTTATGCCATCCTCGCTTGAGATGATGGTGGTTATGAATTGATTTGGAAGCAATTTTAGGTAGCCTCTTGTCTTCCATGTTGTTTAACTTGTTCTTATACATTAGCTATCTAGTCATAGCCATGCTCTCAGTGGGGGAGAGGCTTGTTTCTATGAGGAGGATGGGATAGGGCGTATTTCCTTTAATTTTGAGATTATAGGTTATAAAATTATTTTGTATTTGCTCTATCTTTCTCCAGGATTCACGAGAGATACTACAACCCCACACTTCACACCCATAAAGAATAACAAGTGTAACAAGAGTCTCAAAGAGGAGTTTCCTCTTATCCCAACTCCAAAGTTCAGTTGATTTACAATTGTTTTCAAGCCCATAATAAGCTTTCCATCCCCCAATAATCTTTTTCTCAATGTTATAATTCCAATTAAGCTTGTGGTGAATATCAATTCTAAGATATTTGTATGAAGTCACTTCCTCCAAGTTGTTGTTGTCATATACCAAGGTATCATAAGGGATATTATTGGATTTAATAATCATGACCTTAGTCTTATCAGTATTAACAGTGATACCCATATTGGAGCAAAAATCCTTGAGGATTCTTAGTTGGTTTTCAAGATCATGGGGACTCCTTGCCATAAGAACGATATTATCGGCATAAAGAAGAAGATTGATGACTATACCAGTGAGAGTAGGGCCGACACACCCTGTTTTTTCCAAGGATTCTTCTAATTTATCAATGTATATGCCAAAAAGGGTAGGGGACAAGGGACAACCGTGTTTGACTCTGATATTGCAGTTAATCTCTTTTGACCAACCCTCAGTGTTTTTAAACTTAGCAATAACGTTTTCATACATCCTTATTGCAGCATCCCTCAACTCGAGAGGCACTTTTATCTCTTCCAACCTATTCCAAAGGTTTTTCCTATGAATCATGTCAAAAGATTTTCTAAAGTCAACAAAACAACAAAAAAGATTGGTTTTAGTATTGCGGAACTCCTCTGCAATGATCCTAAAGGTAACCAAATGGTCCACAGTTGAATGATATCTCCTAAACCCAGCTTGGCTTTTAGCTCTTTTACCGTGACTTTCTAGCCAAATGTTAATCTTCTTTTCCAAAATAATTCCATAAAGCTTGGCTAAAATCGAGCTAATCATAATGGTCCTATAATTAGAGGGAATGTTTTTATCCTCATTTTTAAAATTAAGAACAATGAGGTTTTGCGTCTAGGGTTTAGGGAAACCCACTGCTAAATTGAAGAGCTTGTGTATGTGAGGGATGAAGATTGACCCTCCAATTTTAAAAATTTCAGCTTTGTAGCCTTCAATGTCCTTAACTTTCTCATTTGCGAGCCGCTTAACCCCAAACTCTATATCATCTAAAGAAAAAACTTTTATATATATATCAATGCTTCCGAATTATATTATATGTTCCTCGGTCATATGCACATTTTTTACTTTGATTTTTAAGGTCGCACGTGATTTCTAACGGGCAACTTTATCTAATGCACAGGATTCGCTCTGAAACTAGTAAATCATACTGTTGCCATCCCAATGAAAGAAGAAAGCCGAGTGCAATGCACCATCGACAGAGGATCCGCCACCAACCACAGCAATCATTCTGCGTTATTTACGAGAGTTTTTAACCCACATGCTATTTAATAGACGGAGCCCAAAGTCCAACCAGTGTAAATATAAGCGTCAAAGCAAAAAGGCTACAGAAGATTTGTTATTTCGAGTAAATTGGAACGCATACTTTCATTCACTGTGAGCCATTACGATATTTTTAATTCTCATAATTTCAACTAATTGTGAGCCCTTACGCTATGCCTCTTAATTAATATTTCGTTTGAAATATTTGTAAATTTTGAATAATCCCAAAAGGCTTTCACAATAAACCTTACCACTGTTTGCCAAAATCCGTCCATCACATTTTAGCAATGCGCTCATCTATGACGAAAGGAACCAGAATCAATGCGCCCATCCATGGATACAATATAATAGTAAACATAGAATAATATGCGCCCATCTAATGAATATTATATTCTATGTTTAGTCGTGCCCCTTCCATGGACCCGATGCACCCATCCAAGCACATGCTCCCATCATTCGTTCATCTCTTGGATTGGTGGGAACCATCCTTGTGTGTGCGCCTTTCTTTGTGTGTTTCCTTGTTTTGATCATCGTGACTCCTTGTGGGTGTGTCGATGGGATCGTCTAACCTTTCCGATGCGGTCATGTTGTTGAGGGAAGACGAGTCCACTATGTGGGCATACTCCCAAGTCGTCCCGCCCTTGCCCAATCACAACCCAAGTCTCCATCAATCATTATAAGGAAAGTAAGATGTGTGCCCCATTGGTGTTGCACATCACTATCGTGCGCCCAAGGCGCTCCTCCTCACACCCAAACATCTTTACTCGTCCAACCGATCGCTTCTTCCTTGTTCTTTTCATCTATTTCATCATTGAATATTCCCAAGGAGGGCATGTGCTTGATGGGTGTCATGGGAGACCTTACATCCTCCCCCACTCCAAGTTGTTGTCGTCCCTGGAAACATCCATCGATCTCCATGGTGTCTCTTCCCCATCTCTAGATCTCATCATTGCTCAATGATTGTTGTCTCCTCAATTGTTCCCATCAAGACAAACTCTCCTCAAGAGGTTCTGTAAAGTGTGCCCAATTTTTGGATGCTCTTGACCTATAATGGCTTTGATACTTCAACTCTATCGTTTGTGTTTCAGGTACATTGGATCCTTTCAAGTTCCGAATTGGTTGGGCGATCAGTCAAACTATCACGTTCATCGCTAGAGAATACACGTCTCCACAACTAACAAATCCTTTTATGTTTTCCTCATCATCAACTTGTCCAACTCCTCTTGGTATTGTTGAGTCTCCCACTGTAGTCTCAACCTATTTGTTTCACTTAGTCGAACCCCTTTGGTTCTAGACAAGGTCATGCCCCTTGCCACAGTTTGGCAAGTCACCTCCACAATGCATCTATCATTTCACAACTTTCCTACTTGAGTCTTTTAATGACACATTCAGTAGGCATCATTGTTTGTGTTGCTTGCTCCCAAAAACACCTCTTCTTCATTTAGCAGGCATAATGTATCCAATAGCCACCACCAAGGTTATTGGCATACATTGTGTCTGACTTGTGTTCTGTGTGCAAGTATCACATGACCAAACGAACTTCCTTCGATGTGCATCCCAAATATTCAAGTCGTTCTATAGTAATTTGGAAGTCATATATCCCCATGGTCTTCCAACAAAAGTTCACAATTAATGTTGTATGTCAGTCTTCAGCTCCTACCTATTCCACATCCATCTCCAAGTTTTCTTAAGCAAGTTCCTCCATGCATTATCTTGCCTCAAATCTTGGAGTTTCAACGGTGGATAAGTTTGTTGCTCGATCCTCCACAATGTCCAAAACCTTTTGTTGATGACTATTCACTTAGTAATGTTTCTCCTACTCCATGGCAAGTGAAGAGTCCAACTCTCTCTTACAATCACATTTATGGATTTGTGGGTTCCTCAATCGACCAACCTTCCCCATGGTTGTATTCATCGAAGTCTTCATCACCATCTGTCCTTTCTCTTCTTGCCCCAAACTACTCAAAGATATTACGGTGTGGATGACTTAGGGCTGATGTGTCATGTTGCAAGGCTTGTCGATGCTCCCACTCACTCCTTCTACCAACCTAAGCATCCTCCTGAGCTTCCTCTCCATCGTCAAGGGTGCACTTGGTGTCCCAGCCTTGTTCATGAATACTAAGCAATTTTCATGAATGAGTGGAGCCGATTTGGAAACTCTGAGGAATTCCAATCCCAAGATCATCGCATGATCTTCAATGGAGCTACCAAAAAATCCATGTTGCCAAAACACTCCCCAACTCTCAATGGTGTTGAACGTACAATCCTTGTCACTGGCATCACTGCTGACTTCAACACTTTACATGTTCCATTGCATCTCTTAGATTTGTGATGAGATACTTCGCGACTAGTTCACTCACAAAATTGTGCTTTACTCCGGTGTCAACCAAAGTTGCCATCTTCAGCCCACTTAGTGTTGTGTCCATAAGCAGAGTCCTTCAACTGCTTCACTTTGCAAAAATTGTCCTTGACCTATTATCTTGAACTCTTGCACACTTTCCACCAATGTTTCCATGACTTCGCTCATCTCTTTTTTCAGTTTCTACACTTGAACTATCTCTACCAAGGTTTCTCACTCTTTTGTTGTTGGTGTGAGTCGAGCCTCCTCCTCAACCAACGGAGCCAACTTTCCTTGCATTGGGTAGTTCCTCATGAAATTATATTTCGAACAGAGGTAACATTCACTCAACCTCCCTTTCCTCACGAGCAGTTTGGTTTGATCCCTTGTTGTTGAACTATATTCATGTTGGATGCTCTACTCTATGAGTTCTCCCAATGCATCCAGAAACAAAGTATCAGTCCTCCTCGTCAAGGTCCTTAGTCTGTTGATCTCAGACTCTATCTGTGCATCGAATTCGTCCATCCTCTCCAAATCCTCTTGGAGTTTCTCGAATCGTTGAGTTACATTATCTCTCTTGACCTTCCAAGCTTTGTGACTTGTGTCGTCCATTTCATTGCTTGACCTTCATCACTTGGTCTTCTCAAGAGTTATGTGCAACTCCTCCACACTATACCAAGTTTCCAATGATTCCTATGGTCATCTACACATCCAAGCACTCTATTCGCCGTTACAAACTTCATCCCTGGTTTTTGTATGCACATAGGCTTGTGCTCAAACCACCTATGATGGAACAACCCACCTTGTTGAACCGTTCACCAAGGTTTGCACCCAACTGCCTCTATGTTCAACCTTGTTATTGGGTCTGCGACAAGTTTTGCAATAGTCTTGTGTTCATCCACCTTGCTTAAGTTCTCAATTCACCCACCTAACTCCGGACTTGGCCTAATCAAGGGATGCACCCAGGTTTGCACATAGGTCACGGCTTCATTTGCAGCTCTGCCTTTCACTATTTTCACAAACCAAAAAGTTTGCGCTTAGGTTGTCTCTGCAATGGTTCAGTCCGTCAAAATATCACCAAACTTTCACTCACACTTATTCACCAAAAAGTGTGCCTCTCCCCCACCATTGTTCTGACTATAGTAGTGGTGAAGAGACAAATATGCTCTAATACCACCTATGACGACCCCATAGAACGTATGATTAGATCTTGCAATCGTTCACTTCCTGAGGGCATGCAACACCGCGACGATTCTTACTTAGTTTCTTGGCACACCAAGAATACTTCGTCATGACTACACCTCTTCACTTAGAGAATACCCATACTCCATTATAGGCTATCAATGAGTCACACTTCTACTTTAGTGCAATTCTTGATTACTTATACAATTGTTAACATAGTTTAACACTTAGTCTTATTTAAGCATGCATCCATGAACATCAGAATCCAAGAGAACAATTGCAGAACAAACAAACACAAACAAATAAATATTGTGGGACGCACAAACCATGCCTAAAACCCGACTAAGTCTTTTTTATTGTGAAACAATTACAATATGATCACTATCGGCTCAGTTTACAACATGGCAGAGTCAAAAAACTCACCTCACTTCACCAAGACACTCAAGAACAAATCTATCACACCAAGACTCTCTGTCACAATCGTATCTTCAACCACTTAAGGTGCACCTCAAACATTCCCACAACCACAGACTTGTTGTCTCTTCATTTTTGAAGACTTTCACCAATCTAACAAAAATTTTGATTCTGCCTCACATATGCCTCCTCAGACCTGTGTTTTCAGACCTCCCCAAAGTCTCCCAAAGTGTCCAACTCTTGGCTACTTGTATTCTATCTTGGTAACTCTTCCTCGGTTTGTTTCCTTAGAATTTCCTCATACTTGCTCTCCAAATCACTTGTCCAAAATGCTTTATGCCTTCCTTCGGTTGTGCGCCCTTGCTTTTATATGGACTCGAAGGGTCACTTGTGTGAAGCATCTTGTCTCTTGGGTTCATCATGCCCCTTCGTGAATCCACACTCAATCGAATCGGTGCACCCATTTTGTGGACCTGGCACGCCCATCCAAGCCCACATGCTCATCAATCATTCATCTCTTGGACTGACACACCCCATCCTTGGGCGCACACGCACCCCTTGCCTTGTGTGCTCTTTCATGCCGATCATTGTGACTCACCGTGAGTGTGTTGATGGGGTCGTTCAAACTCTCTGATGCACCCATTTTTTTGAGGGTAGACAGGTCCACTCCTTAGGCACACTCCCAAGTCACCCCTCCCTTGCCTAAATGCAACCCAAGTCTTTGTCAATCGTTTTAAGGAAATTAAGGTGTGTGACCCCTTGGTGTCACATGTCACCATCGTGTGCCCAAGGTGCTCCTACTGACACTCAAACTTCTTTGTTTTCCCAACTGATCACTTTGTCCTTGTGCTCTGTGTCCGTTCTGTTGTCAAATATTCCCAAGGAGTGCACACGCTCGGTGGGTGTTGTGGGAGACCTTACACTATTGATAATGATTATTGTGTTATTGTGAGAGTGAAACTTGTTATTGAGAATCCTTGGAGTCCCAATAGAGAGATTCCCTAGCTAACCTATGTTGGAGTATTGAAAAGGAATTAGGAGAGCACATGGGATTATTTAACAGAGAAAGGAATCGCATTCCTAGTGTTGTGTGGGATAAGGGGGAAGAGTGCTAGCTGATTAGGATAGTTGTAGAGGGTTTTTTTTGCCTATGAGAGTCTTTGGGTTATGGGTTGAGTAAGAAGATTTAAAATTAGATCTTAGAACTTCACCCTTGTGGATAGATAGCCTCCACTCAGGGATGGATTCTATCATATAAAGATTAAGAGTGACAAAGTGCCTAAGACTAGGAGAAACTCCCTTCATTTGTAGCCAATTGAAGGATTGTTTTCTCAAAATGATAAGTAATATGATCATGTCATAAAATTCTATGTTTTTATGTTTCTATTTTACATTTTATTATTTTTCAGTTATACAATTATGGGTGTATGGATTTAATCTACACAATTATATATGAAAGCATTATAAGATTGCATTCATAATTTAAGATTGAAATTGAATATTTAAAACTAATACATTACAACTTTTTAATTTTATTCATAATATATATTTTAGAAAATAAATTATATTTAGATAAATCCTTTTTTGCACAATCAAGATTACAAACTCTTTTCACAATCAAGATTACAAACTTTGAATAAATTTCTATATAGATATTGTACATCTAGACAAAATTGGTATAAAACATTTATTTTCAGAGTGTCACTTTGTTGACATGTATAATTGCCATGTATAATTGAATGAGTGTTCACAATAGATTTAATTTCTTCCTCTTGAGATTCATTTATTAGCGAGAGTAGTCATCATTTGGGTATTTAACATTATATCATAATTAAGATTTTATATATTATGTAGTGTATTTGTTATAAATGTTTTTAAAGATGTGGTTGAGTTCTTTGAATCATTTAAAAATATTATTTTTTATGATTTTGTTAGGGAGTTTTATATAATGTTCCACCCACTATTGATATAAAATCCTACTCATTGTTGTGATGTTTTGATGTTTTCTTGGTGTTGGAATTCTGTTAAACAATTGTCCCAATAACTTCATACTTCAGAAACCTTTGTGTAACTCCCTTCTCTAATGTTGTTAGATTATGGGGTGATTTTCTGGTTCAATACTTTTGACAAACATTAATCGTGTATGCCCAAGATCCCATTGTAATTCCCCTTAATTGGTTGTAATTCTCCTTAATTGGTTGTTGTAGTATTGTGAGTTTGTTTCTGGTTGGAATCTTTTGTCAAACACTTTGTTTGAACACTATAAACTCATTACAAAAAACACTTAATGTTGTTGTTATAGTTATGGATTTGTTGGTTTGTGTTTATGGTGGTTTTGCAATGTGTAAAAAAGGATTTTGGTGCCCAAATAAAATATATCCAACACATACAAATGATAACAACACTAATACACTTGACTTATGCTCATAGCACTGTTACAACGGCAAAAGATATAACCAAATTACTCCAATTTATTATTAAATTTAAATACGAACCTTACATATCAATAAAACTCACAAATTTGATCTTGAATTCCACTTGCAATGGTTGGTAATGTTGTTGGGTAAAAAAAGATAAAAAGGGATCTGAAATGATGGTTGTAGTAGCCTTTCAAACCCATGATTTTCTGTCAAATAAATCAGTCCCTTTCACCATAGAAATACGACCAATTACTAAACAAATGTTTGTTGCAACTAAACTCGGCCAACAAAGAGAAATTGACCCAGTTTTTAAGTAAATCCATGCTGCAACTAAACCTAGCCAACAAAGAGAAATCGGCCCATTTGTTAAGAAAATCTATGTTGCAACTAAACTCGGCCAATAAGAGAAATTATACCAATATTAAGAGATTTCCCCAACAAGGAAAACTCGACCTCTCCTACCTGAACTCGTCCCACCAAGCCCAACTTAATTTCCTGAGTGTCAAACTCTATCTGCACAAGGAGATATGACTTCCACAAAACCCAAATTGTTGCAAAATGATGGATCTCTACCTCACAATGGAAACAGGTGGAAGATCTAAGTGATCTTCCCCACCAAATTGCTAGGGTGGATCTATCACCATTGAAACCTGATTATATAGGGTGGATTATTTCACCACCAAAACCAATCCAAACTAGGGTTTACTCCAAACCCCCAAAGGCTCCAATAGCTCTCCAAATCAAATCAAATTATTCATCAACATAATGAGAGGAAATGAGTTCCTATCTCTTCTTTATACATCTTTCACCTTTTTCTCCTCAAGTGACTTTTTAATCCGTCTTTAATATTTTCTCTAAAATCACTTTATTAATTTATTAGAGCTTTTTACTCCAAAAAGTGATTTATTTGACTTTACAAACATATTCGGGTACTAGAAGTCACTTTTCATCACCCCAACCTTTAAATATATTTATTCAGGTTCCAACGATCCATTACACTAAGGTATCCTCTGCCATAATTTGATTAAAATAATTCCCTTAGTGATATTAATTAAATTATGCTCAATAATACTCCCAAAATTACGAGAATAGTCGAAATGCTCTCGAACCGAAACTCATTGCACTAGAGTGATCACGATGGTGGAAGATGATGAGCGAGCGTGGTTGGGAATCATATAACCCATCTAAACCCTTTGAATTCACCGGTAATGTCAAACTACCCCTTTGATCATGTTGACCCAATCCCTAAAGTCATTTCTAATCACAGAGAAATGGGACTAAAAAATGGGGACATTACAATCCTCCCTTTCCAAAGATTGCTTGTCCTCAAGAAATTCCATCTCAACCATAAGATCAACAAGTTGCACAAAACTAAAAGTGAGAGTGATCCCTAGGTCCCAAACCAATATGGAAGAAGCGAAGCACCCTCTGCTCAAAGCATTATTTTGTAAGGTACTAGCACGAAAGGCCTCCTTAATACTACCGGTAAGTAGAGCAATTAGATACTGCAAAAAATTGGTCAACTCTTTAGATAATTGCTCCTTCGGGAAACCAATCCCATGAACTCCAGCAGTAAACTCCTGAAATTAAAACCTTCTCTCCTATATATCAGTTTTTGAACTGCTAAAGTATGTAATCCCAGGGTCCCAAGCTAATCTCAGAAAGGAACCACCATGTTGATGTTGTGCCACTCTGATAATAATTCTCTGGCCATTGTTCCCAGACAACAATCTCCTCTCTTGAAACCCTAATCTGAAATACCCATAAGGACCAAGGACATCACCGTGAATGATGTTCTACATAGGCATCCCAATGTAGTCAAGGTCTTCAAATCCATTTTCAAACTCGATCCTGGAAATTGTAAAAGGAAACGTTTCCCACCATAGACAATGAATTTCAACATCTCCAGTTTATTATTAAATTCAAATCTGAACCTTACACGTCAATACAACTCACAAATTTGATCTTGAAGTCCACTTGCAATGGCTAGTAATGTTGCTAGGTAAAAATAGATAAAAAGGGATCTAAAATGATGGCTATAGCAGCCTTCCAAACCCATGATTTCATGCCAAATAAATTGGTCCCTTCCTCTAGAAAAATATGACCAATTGCTAAAAAAATCTTTGTTGCAACTAAACTCGACCAACAAAGATAAATCGACCTCGTTGCTAAGCAAATCCATGATGTAACTAAACTCGGCCAACAAAGAGAAATTGACTCATTTGTTAAGAAAATATATGTTGCAACTAAACTCGACCAGCAAGAGAAATCGACCCAATCTTAAGAGACTTTCCCAACAAGGAAAAATCATCCTCTCCAACCCTAAACTTGGCCCACCAAGAAACACTCTATTTTTTGAGTTCCAAACTCTACATGCACAAGAAGATATGACTTTCACAAACCCCAAATTGCTACAAAATGATGGATCTATACCTCACATTGGAAGAAAGTGGAAGATCTGAGTGATATTCCCCACTAAATTTCTAGGGTGGATCTCTCACCACCGAAACCTGATTAGCTAGGGTGAAATATTTCACCACCGAGACCAATCCAAACTAGGTTTTACTCCAAACACCCAAACGCTCCAGAAGCTCTCCAAATCAAACCAAAATATTCATCAACATAATGAGAGGAAATGAGCTCCTACTCTTCTTTATGCCCCTCTCACATTTTTCTCCTCAAGTGACTTTTTAATTCAACTTTAATATTTTCTCTAAAAACACTTTATTAATTTATTAGACCTTTTTACTCCAAAAAGTGATTTATTTGACTTTACCAACATATTCGAGTATTGGAAGTCAATTTTCATCACCCCGACCTTTAGAGATATTTATCTCAGTTCTAAAGAGCCATTACACTAAGGTATCATCTCCCGTAATTTTATTAAAATAACACCCTTAGTGAGATTAATTAAATTATGCTCAATAATACTCCCAAAATTACGAGAATAGTCGAAATTCTTTAGAACCGAAACTAACTGCATGGGAGTGATCCCGATGGTGAAATATGATGATAAAGTATAGATGGGAATCATATGATGATAAACCCTCTGAATTCATTGGTAATGTTGAACTACCCCTCTGATCATGTTGACCCAGTCCCTGGAAGTCATTTCTAAGCATAGAGTAATGTGACCAAAAAATGGGGACATTACATTTTCTTAAGAAAATATGTTAAGACTTGTTTAGTGGTGAGGAGTGAGGGGTTTTACTCTCTTTGTTAAGTTTCAAATTTTATGAACCTTATATGATATCTATCTTTTGATTAGGGTTTATTTCTATGAGTTTTTTTAACACTATAAGGTAGTTGTGGGGCATTTTTTATGAGTTGTTTTAACACTACAAGGTAGTTGTGGGGGAGAGATATCTCTTTGTCTAAGTTTCAAATTTTATGGACCTTACATGATATCTTTATCAAGGTTTATTTTCATCATTTTGTTGACACTACAAGTTAGTTGTGGGGGCATCTTAAAGTAGACTTGAAATTATGACATATAAGTGTCATGGATGTCATGACTTGCATTCACATGTTACAAACTTAAGGTCAACCCATGTTCCCCTTAAGGATTGGTAATTTTGTATAAGTTTATTGGGTTTTTTTTCACTCTCATCTACTTGAAAATGCCTAGAACGACATGTTCTTAAAGATTTACTATACTCTAACAAAAAAATTCAAAAGTTCCTCCAAAAGAAAAACTATGGAGAAAGAGAAAAAATTTAAGCACTTC
Source organism: Picea engelmannii (assembly GCA_009831015.1). Lineage (NCBI taxonomy): Eukaryota > Viridiplantae > Streptophyta > Pinopsida > Pinales > Pinaceae > Picea > Picea engelmannii. The sequence goes on from ML789468.1 coordinate 418,117, forward strand.
TCTTGCAGTCCTTATTCTAACTTCATTATTACTTTGGTAGCTAGTAGTGAAGTTAGAAAACTCTTTTTGTGTGTTTGTATATGCACTTTTATTTATAATATAAGTATGTAAAAAGATAGCATATTTATATTAAATATCTTGTTTTGAGAGATTTATTGCATGATTATTTAATACTTCAATTATTCGTTTCCACCCATTTTTCGTGGAGTAAGTTAATATTGTAACAAAAAGACTCTTTCTTACCAAAAAAACCTAATAAGAATTTGAAGAAATTTTGGACATAATCAAAATTCCATTATGATCCAAATTTCATGCATGGTGGAACAATGCTCATCCAGGAGTTTTGCCCAATTCTGAATTGATCCAGAATGTTGAAAATTTGGTTAGAGTTTTGGACCAATGAGAACTCCAACTTCTTGTATAGTTGATTTTTGGTAATCGGATGAAAGTTTGCTACAAAATTACTAATTAGGGGAAATTTGAGGTTTAAAATAGGCATCCTAAGGAAAATAATAAAATAAGAGTTAAAACAATAAAATAAGAGTTAAGAATTTTCAAAGGGAAAGAAGTAAAACTACTTTTTTTAATCATGTTTTCGACTTATCCCTTATAGGTTTACTCAAATTTCAAGTTTCGACACTCCTTGGATGTAGAATTAAACTCCACATCCAATGAGTATGCACTTTGCATACTTTTGATAGACTCACGGTGAGATAAACTATGGTTATATCAAAAGTATGCAAAGTCATACTCATTGGATGCAAAAAAATAATTATGCATCCAAGGAGTTCCTACACTTGAAATTTGAGTAAACCTATAAGGAGATAAGTCAACAATATGAGTAAAAAGGTAGATTCTTCATTTCCCTCCAAAAATATTTGCCCTTATGATTCAAATCATCATCTTGAGTCATATTGGTTCTTTTAAAGTTGATTTTGATAGTATATTTTTTGTCTTGAGACCCATTTTTTACCTCAAAATTTCCTTAAATTTAATGGCTCCATATTTCATGAACAATAATGACTAATTTCTCACGAACTTGAAGAGTCTATTTGGCACTAGTCACACCATGCATATAGATGAATTGATAAATGAGTCGCATAATTTCAATCCATTTTGATACACTAATTTGATTATAAGGACTTCACAAAAAGGTCACCTAGTCTAATATATTAAAAAAAAAAGTTATAATTTGCATTAGAAAGTGATTGTTGTTGATTATTTGGGTTGGTTGTCATTGATGTCAACCCTTGAAGAAAGTCCAGTAGCGAATTTTGGTAGCACAAAGTTTGGGTATTGGACCCAAGTTTGTTTGATGTATAATGGTATGTGTTTTAATATATTTGAAGGTAATACTATTCTAGATGGATAGTACATTTCATGTCATTTCCGGTGGTATGTGAAACGTCACATAAATCCTCATGGTTAGAGAGTTATGGCCATGGGAAGTTGGAGAACCCTCACTAGTCATCTAGAAACCCCAAAAGGTCAAAGTAGTCAAAGTGGTTGCAAAGAAGAATTTATTTAAATAATAAAGTGAAGTGATGAGTGTATTATAAGTCAAAGTGCATACAAAATAAATTATTTAAATAATAAAGTTAATGAAGAAATTACTA
>ML789468.1:426694-437223 GCA_009831015.1 Picea engelmannii
TGATAATACAACCGCCATCAATATCTCAAAGAACCCGGTGATGCACTCCAAGACAAAGCACATTCTAATAAAGTATCACTTTCTACGGGAACAGGTTGCAGAGAAGAACACCAGAGTTGAATATGTGGGCACAAAAGAACAAGTGGTAGACATATTTACAAAACCGCTTCCAAGGGAAGCCTTTGAGTATCTTCGCCAGAGACTCGTAGTAATTTCTACTCCAAAATAAATTATTTTGAATGCTTGTCTTATATGTCTTAGATTTACACGAGGAAATACCATAAATATGACAGTCCAGGTTGGGAGACCAGTTTCAGGAAGAGTTCAGTTAGGGGGAGAAGCCACTGATGGAAAGATACATTTGCCATTGATGACAAAGGGGGAGAGATTTATCATATGCAAAGGTAAATTCTTGGAGAAAAAGCATAGAGGGGGAGCATGAGAGATATGGCTTCATTATTGCATCAGAGTGTTTCCATCAATCTCAAAGGGGGATATTGTTGATTATTTGGTTTGGTTTTCATTGATGTCAACCCTTGAAGAAAGTATGGTAGCAAATTCCGGTAGCACAAAGGTTTGAGTAATCGACCCAAGTTTGTTTGATGTATAATGGTATGAGTTTTAATATATTTGAAGGTAAAACTATTCTAGATGGATAACACATGTCATGCCATTTTCGATGGTATGTGAAACGTCACATAACTCCTCACAGTTAGATATTTATGGCCATGTGAAGTTGGAGAACCCTTATGAGTCATTTAGAAGCCCCAAAAGTTCAAAGTAGTCAAAGTAGTTGCAAAGAATAAATTATTTAAATAATAAAGTGAAATGATGAGTGTACTATAAGTCAAAGTGGATACAAAATAAATTATAAATAATAAAAGTAATGGAGAAATTACTAAGTGTACAAGTGGTTAGAAGTGGGTTAGCCATAAAAAAAGGAAAGTGGTTTAAGATGGTTAGAAGCTAACCCCTTGAGGAAGCTACATAAAAGTATAAATAAGAGGCAAGGGTCTCTCATTTTAATTACACTTGAGCATATTGAATATCTACAAGTGACCGAGGTAACCAAAGGATATCTAAGGCGAATTTCAAAGGGAAGGTGAAGTAAAGAAGGTCGGAATTCAAGGGAGGATAAATTATTTTGATGATGTTTTTTAAGGTATGTTATTTACAAGTCATCTCACCATTTTCGCAATAAAAAAATTTCTAGAATGATTCAAACTGTGAAATCTGGAGGCCATTGAAGAAACATATCCAAGTAGCTGTGATAAAAATTTCAGCTTGTGGGTCATTGTATTTTTGGAGTTACACTTCGTGGAAAATAGTGTTTGTGGCTAGTCCTGAAACTAGTCTAAAACAAGTGTTTCAGATAAAAACGTCATAAATTCTTCATAATAGATCTAAATTTAGTATGACCAAATTTATTGGTTAGCGTACAATCTACAGTATTCACTGTACCATTTTCAAATCCATACAACAAATATTATGTGTGGGGTACGCTCTACAAGTTCTCTCTCTAGAATAAGCCAAAATTCAACAAGATATGTCATTTTTGCTATAACTCCTTGTCTGAGAGGTTCCAAGAAGTGAAACCTGGAGGAATTGCATAAAAGACACTGAAGAACATTGTGTACTATTTGATATCTTTATTACTTATAGGTACATAGTGTTATCACATATAGTTGTCAAGGGCAGCAGGTCGTCCAAATTCGTGGTCTCCATAGGAAGCGTTCGAGCGCAACATGCAAAGTAACTCATTTCGAGCTTAAATACGAACAGGCGGGATCATTTTTGCGATGGTGGAGATCCCCTGTGAGGATCAAATTAGTGGCCCTGGGGTATTCATAGTTTCAAAATTGCACGAAGTATAGCGCCATGAAAACAGTCGAAGACTGAAGCGAGATGAGTCCTTGATCTTGAAGGGAGCATGTGGCATCTGATCCAAGTGTTCGAGAAAATAATCTTCTGGAGTTTTGAAGTAGGAAGTGTGTAAAAGTCCCGAGGGCCCGAAGTCCTAAAGTATATCTCGTCCATCCAAATCCAAACTGCCACGCATCATCAGATATGTCACTCCAGGAGTTTTACTTCAGGAGTTTTGAAACGAGAAACACGCCAAGTTCCCGAAACTCCTTTGGATATGAGCGCCAAGTTATGGCCCGAGGTCACATGCATAATGTAACGATGGAGAGAAGTTGTGCCAAAGGTCGAAAGAGTCCGTATTGGTCACAGAAGAAGATCTGCATGGCCTCGAGGCATCGGGATTGACTCGAAGAAGTCATGGGCACCGCCTGGAACATTCATGGGTGTCAGGCCTCATCCCGATATTGATGAAGGTATTTAATGGAAATGGGGGAGTTGGTTGAGACCTCGTCTCACCCCATAAATGGAAAATAGGCTGAGGACGTCCATGAGTGTAGATTGGCAATCCGAAGTTTCTTTCTGGACAGATTTTCCTGTAAAACACATAACCGAGGCAAGCTCGCGTCTGACATGAGAAGGCCTGCACAATCTGACAGAGAAGGCACCGACTGAAAACTTTAAATGCAGTGGTCTGATCACACTCCTAGTAGTTGCAGCAATTGTGAGTATATATGCTCAGTTTTGATATTTTGTTATGGTCGATGGTTGAGCTAAGTTCTCACATTGTAAAGCTTTGATGAAATCTCTAGTTATTCGTTATGTAATAGGATTTGAGATTTCTTGTTTAATATAAGTTAGCTTCTTTCCATCTCTCTGTAAAAGTTGTGTTAGAACACTCGGGCATGGAGGATCCAGTCGAGGGTCGTATGTTGTTGTTATGAAGGTTTGATTTCAGCAGTATTGTGACCAGTTTTAATCAGTTTGTTTTTTTATCTTTTTCCCTATCACACTGAAGAGATCGATCATGAATGATCTAGTCGAGTTGTTGTAGCTGCATCGTGATGTATGTTTTATCATTGTGTTGTTATGACTGTGTTGCTTAAATATACTTCAGTGTCTGAAACTTTGAATCCAAGAGGATCTTGTGTTTGAGTTTTTCCTCCTTAGGCTGCTGGAAGACCTGATGTCCATAGCAGACCTCTACATTCTACTCACCAAGTCTTCCTTCTATTCACCTTTAATCCAACTTACTGACTGAATTTGATCAAGACCTCACTTGCCTATGCATACCAGTCCAGTTTTTTGAGTTAAAGCGATATCATCTTGAGTCTGCACCCATTTGACCTCTTTAAAATTATTTGTGACATACAAATTAATGGGTACTAGGCTTACTCTCTCTGTAATCGAAGGGTGGCTTCTAGTGATAAAAGTTTTGGCGTTGTTGCCGGGGACGAAAGTGAAGATATATTCCCTAGGAGAACAACAAAGAGCTTATGATTCTGAAGGTGAATTAGATATCAGAACGATTGAAGATTGCAGCTTGCACCTGGTGACTCCACCATCAAAGACTCCACTGGGAGGATCATGTTGACAAAAAAATGACCATACCGAAGGGAAAGACTAGGTATTAGTCTATGATTTTTCTTCATGAAATCTTGTTCTTCTTTATCAACTCATTTCTCTCTTTCCCTTCGCATATAAAGAGGATTATCCGTTTCTTTGTATATTCAGATGACAATAAGCCTCCCTTCATTCATCCATCCTTGGAAAAAGAAGACATGCCCTCTTCTTGTGTTGTAGATGTCAATCTTGTGTCTTCACCTTAGCTTATTCATAAAAGTGAGATCTGTATTGCATCTCCTCTCGAAATTGATCACCCTTGTAGCCTTGAGGAGGTTGAAAATGATTCACATCCTTCTCAGATCTCATTACCTTATGTTGTTTATGTTGAACCTCCCCATCCTCTTATTGAATCCCATATTCATCCCACAAGTTTTCAAGCTAAGATTAGAGATGGGGTGTTTAAGCCTCTAAGGCTGCCTCGTCACCTACATCCCTATCCTCCTTATTCCTTTGAGTATATTCCTCGGTTTTCTTGGGAGGATCATGTTACAGTTGAGAGGCACTTGGGGGCCTTTGATAACTTTATTGATCAGTTTGAGATCGTTCATGATGATGTTACCATGAGGTTGTTCTCACATTCCCTATTTGAAGATGTTGTTGTGTGGTTTAGATGTCTGGAGGCCGGTTCTATTGGTTCCTGGACCGAGCTATGCCATGCTTTTTTAAAGTGTTGGGGTGAGAACAAATCCCTTGATCAATACTGGTTTGAGTTTAATGCCTTGAGGAGAGGGGAAGAGGAAGACTTGGTTGTCTTCAACAGGAGGTTTTATAGCGTTTATCATAGTATGCCTGTGGAGATCAGACCCACAGAGACTGTTTCCATGGTGTACTATGTCATGGTTCAGCATCCAAAGCTTGCCCTTCTCTTGAGAGAAAGTAAATATTCATCATTAAGACATATGTTTGAAGATGTTGTAGAGGTCAAAGAGAACATCAGGGCTAGCAAGTGGGTTCATAGGCAGACATATCTCGAAAATTTTCATGTACATGAGCAAGAAGACTGTCAATCTATTTCAGATTCTGAGCAAGAAGATACCGAATATGAATCAGATCTGGAACAACAACAAAGAAGTAGGTATGATTCACAGTTGGAATCAGGTTCTTCAACATTTGCATATTTTTCTATGGGAAGGAATGCATATCAATCTTATGATCAGTTTCCATAACATTGAGCATGTAGCAGTGGTTGATTGCATAGATAATTGTATGTTCTTGGCTGATCATAGTTATGATGTTCTAAATCCTGTTGCACCTTTATCTTGTGACCATTCTTATGAACAAGAGACGACAATTGTTGATGATCAAGAGTCGGTTTCAAAAGAACAAGGAGGGAATGTATTTGCGAGCAGAGAGAATTTTACAGATGAGCAACATGGTCTTCTAAAGCAACCAGGATTCTGTCACATTATTCATGATCCTGTGGCCATATACATGGAGTCATACATTTCATATTTTCTTAAATTTTCAAATTGCATTACTTCACCAATACTCACAGGCGAGTATGGTGTTATGAAAGATTACCAAGACCACACTATAGAGCCTTTTCCTTTATTAATTAAGGAAAAGCATTGGGTGGAAATCAACTATCCTAGACTCGCAGAAAACACAAAGCAACATGTAAAGGAGGAGCTTAGTGGGAAATTTATCTCCTATCCAGAACCTGTAATTGAGCAGGTATCACCTAGTATCAGCCAGCCTGCATCAGTTCTCCACCCACTTGTGCACTCTGAGAACATCACACGATGAGTGAGACGCAATAAAGGATAGGAGTTAATTTCTTACCAGTTGAGCTCCCCTGATTATAAATTTTGTGACCCTGTGGGATCATATATGGAGTTGTGTTTTCCAAAATCATTGGAGATTGTAGATTTATTCACCTTATCATCATTTGGGGGTATAGTCAGTGTTCCAAGCCATGTCCTCATTTTTTTGTCATACTTCCTTAGCCTTTTGTGGATTATCTGTAGTAAAGAGAAAGATCATATTACCAGAAAGTCTCGGTGGCTATGGTGGAATTTTTCTTTCACCTAGCGCTTTGTAAAAATTAGTTAGCTTAGGATTTTGTACATAAATAAGCTCTATCAGGAGTAGGTGTGTTTGATTTATGTCTGTAATCAGAATAGTGTGCGGGTCGGCCACTATAGCCCATAGCCCAATGCAGAAGGCGACTTGGAACTACTTGTTCTTGGCAGCTCGCAGGGAGCATGCCATCCCTTGTGGAGACAAATGTTATCACATATAGTTTTCAAGGGCAACAGGTCGTCCAAGTTTGTGATCTACATAGGAAGAGTCCGAACGCAACATGCAGAGCATCTCATTTCGGGCTTAAAATACAAACAAGCGGGCTCAGTTTTGCAACGGTGGAGATCCCCTGTGAGGATCAGATTAGCGGCCCCTGGGTATTCAGAGTTTCATAATTGCATGAAGTATAGCGCCATGAAAAGAGTTGAAGCCCAAAGCAAGATGAGTCATTGATCTTGAAGGGAGCATGTGGCGTATGATCCAAGTGTTCGAGAAAATAAGCTTTGAGAGTTTTGAAGTAGGAAGTGTGTAAAAGTCCCGAAGGCCCGAAATCCTGAAGTAGATCTCGACCATCTGAATCCAGACTTCCACGCGTCATTAGATCTTTCACTCGGGGAGTTTTACTTTGGGAGTTTTGAAACAAGAAACATGCCAAGTTCCTGAAGCAACTTTGGATATGAGCGCCAAGTTATGGCCCAAGGTCACATGCATAATGGAGCAATGGAGAGGAGCTGCGCCAAAGGCCGAAAGCGCCCATATTAGTCACAGAAGAATATCTGCATGGTCTCGAGGCACTGGGATTGACTCGAAGAAGTCGTGGGCACTGCCTGGAACATTCATGGGTGTCAGGCCTCGTCCCAATATCGATGAAGGTAGTTAATGGAAATGGGGGTAGTGGTTGAGACCTCGTCTCACCCCATAAATGGAAAACAGGCCGAGGACGGCTGTGAGTGCAGATTGGTAATCTGAAGTTTCCTTCTAGACTGATTTTCCTGCAAAACACATAACTGAGGCGAGCTCGCGTTTGACATGAGAAGGATTGCACAGTCTGACAGAGCAGGCATCGAATAAAACTTTAAATGTAGTGGTCCGATCACATTCTTGGTAGTTTCAACAGTTTTGAGTATATATGCTCAGTTTTGATATTTTGTTATGGTCGATGGTTGAGCTAGGCTCCCGCATTGTAAAGCTTTGATGAAAGCTTTGGTTATCTGTTATGTAATAGGATTTGATATTTCTTATTTAATATAAGTCATCTTCTTTCCATCTCTCTATAAAATTTGTGTTAGAACACTCGGGAATGGGGGATCCAATCGAGGGTCATATGTTGTTGTTATGAAGGTTTGATTTCAGCAGTATTGTGACTAGTTTTAATCAGTTCGTTTGTTATCTTTTTCCCTCTCACACTGAAGAGCTCGGGCATGGATGATCCAGTCGAGTTGTTGTAGTTGCATTGTGATTTATGTTTGATCATTGTGATGTTATGACTGTGTTTCTTAAATATACTTCATTGTCTGAAACTTTGAATCCAAAAGGATCTTGTGTTTGAGTTTTTCCTCCTTAGGTTGCTAGAAGACCTGAGGTCCATAGCATACCTCTACATTCTCCTCACCAAGTCTTCCTTCTATTCAAATTTAATCCAACTTATTGACTGAAGTTGATCAAGACCTCACTTGTATGTGCATACCCGTCTAGTTTTCTGAGTTAAAGCGATATCATCTTGAGTCTGCACGCATTTGACCTCTTTAAAATTATTTGTGACATACAAATTAATGGGTACTGGGCTTACTCTCTCTGCAATCGGAGGGTGACTTCTAGTGCTAACACATAGTTATGATTATTTCAAGTTAGGGTTGTTGACTAATCCAAAATTAGTCATGTGAGACTAAAGTAAAGTTTGATGAAAATGCTAGTCTCTTGTTGTTAAATTTAAGGAAGGTTTGAAGGTATGTGATCATATACACCAGGCCTATTACAGAGTTACAAATCAGATTTAGATGATGAAACTAATGAGGGATTTTGGTTGAGGTACATGTTGGGTACATGGTTGAGACAAGTAGTTGATGAGTTGGCACATACATGAGGTGTATAGTTGATGATGTTGGTACATCTTGATGAGTCATAGTTTATATGTATTTGATGCATGATTGATACATATTTGGTGCATGGTTGATGCACTTGTTGATGGTACAGGTTGGTGCATGGTTGATGAACTTGTTTATGGTACAAGTTGATTACATGTTGTTTGGTACATGTTGTTACAAGTTGATTGGTACAGGTTTACAACAGTATATCTCATAGTAATAGTGTGACAGTGGTTCCATCATTCTACTTCTATGACAGGGCAAGGACAGGTGGTTGTAGCCACCTTCCGGTTGTAGTCAGAGAACATAGGGGGTTGTAGCCTCCTTTTGGTTGTAGACACATAATTGGGGAGTTGGAGCTTCCCTTAGACTATAGCCTGAGAAACTAGGGAGTTGGAGCCTTCTTCCAGTTGCAGCTGGAAAACAAAGGAAGTTGGTGCTTCCAATGAATGTAATTCTTAAATACATATAAGGAAAAACATTTTGTGGTTTTCCCGTGCTTTGGGTTTCCACGTAAAAACACTGGTGTACTGTGTATGTGTATGTTGTTTATTTACTCTAAAACTATTGGATGATAATGCTACACTGATAAAAACACTTGCATTTTATGGTTAAAAAAGATCAAATTTCTCTATTATTGATTCACCCCCCCTCTCAGTAATCCAACAATAGTGATTGCAACCTCATTGTACAACATAATAATACAAACCAAAATGGACTTATTAGAGGATTTACTTTCAAGAAGTCCCAATATTACAAAATGTTGCATATAAATCAACCTACTTTAATAGACTTAAAAGTATGGCTTGGGAGTCGACTAGAATAGACCCTAACATACTATTCTAAGAGTAAAACTATCTTGCAAAGCTTTTAAAAACCTGAGCTTAAAAAATGAAATGCTTGCTCGAAGCTTCTTGCTTGATGCTTGGCTATAGTTGGTGTACCAATTGAGCATTTTCCATCTCCAAATATCTAGTATCTTGTTGGACATTTTCCTTGTCCTCGACCACATAGGGATAGACTCAATTGAAGCCTTTGTGTGAGAAACCAAAGAATAGGAACTCTTGGAAAGACCCAAAGCCAATTCATACAACATATTGCACACTAATCTAGATTTTCAATTTGCTTCTTTGATTGGACACAAGTTTTGAATTTTCTGCATTCTTAGCATTTTGGATCTCAGTTTGACTAGCTAATCTATTAGTGAGATGTGAGATGGCTACCTACATACTTGCAAGGAAGCAATCACTTCTCCTTTGTGTGCGATGAAAGTTGGAAGATTCACACAGGAGACATCACCCAAAGTGATTGTGGCTTGCCATCCTCAACCAATTCCCTCCCCTCTTGACTAAAAAACAAGAAGAGCCATTGTCTAATTGCTTATGAGTGATAAGAAACGGAACCTAAGAATTCAACAATTCATGAAGCCTTGGAGATGAACCACAAAGAAGCATAGTGAAACCCTCCTTAATCTAGCAACAAATTTTCGAAGGATTGAAAGAGATTCCCCAAGAACCACAAACGAACCACAAACGACATTGGGCTCATAATAATTCCATAAGAGCATAGCTTAACAGTCTTGAATGATCCCACCAGACTTAATCATCACTTTAAGAGCCATCACTACAAGCCTATGTGAGAAAGGAGGTGGAGGACGTGAGGACTTAAATACTCATCCCATCACTTGAAAGGGTAGTTGCCACATGTCTTGATTAATATCAATTATTTGTGAACCATATAATACCTTCGACAATGAGCTAATAACAATGAATTTAGGGGATGTGAGATAAGCTTATGATATGTTCTTATGGATCTTTCAACTAACCCTAATGCTCATCCATTTACTAAAATTTTCTTGGTTATTGAAATCCCTTAACACATGGAAGTATTCTATATCGTCAAATCTTCTTCAAACTTTCTTCAAACCTCATGAATTCTATAAAGGAGTCAGATTTAAAATAAAATAATTTCTCGTATCCCCTATAACAATGAATTTTTTTTCCCCTATAACAATGAATTTTTTTTCCCTTTTCAGCTTAGAATCTTCCTAGAGGAATACCAAGATTTCTGCTTGGTTATTGGATGTTTTTCCTAATACCATATCTAGACACCTCACACACCTCCATTCTAATATGATATAATGTTTAAAAAAAATCCATAAACAAATTTACCTAACTTATTATCTTATTTACACCACTTTAATGAATAATATTATATTTTATGAATCATTCATTCAAAACTCTATTTGAACTGAAATATTAAATACACTACACCATTATTTCCAAAAGTAATATTTTATAATATTAAACTGTAATTTAATATTATGTTTTTACATATCAATAATTGTGAATTATATACATGTTATCTTGCTCATATGCACATTTTTTACTTTAATTTTTAGGTCACACATGATCTCCAACGGTCAACTTTACCCAATGCATTGGATTCGCTGTGAAATTAGTAAATCATATCGTGTTCATCCCAATGAATGAAAGAAGAGAGCCGAGTGCAATGCACCATCGACAGAGGATCCGCCACCAAACACAGCAATCATTCTGCGTTATTTACGAGAGTTTTTAACCCACGAGCTATTTAATAGACAGAGCGCAAAGTCCAACAACTGTGTAAATACGAGCGTCAAAGCAAAAGGCGACAGAAGATTTGTTATTTCGAGTAAATTGAAACGCAGACTTCCATTCACCGTCAGGCATTATTCCACTCATTGTAAGCGCTTACGATTGATAAGCCAGTTAATTAATATTTCTCTTGGAATACTTGTAAAATTGGGAGAATCCCAAAAACCTTACCACCGTTGACAGTAGCTCAGATCAATGCGCTCATCTATGACGACGGGAATCAGAATCAAGTTTAGGTTTCAAAGCAGATAAAACAAAAGCTGTAACTTAGTCTCTGCCATTTGATTTACCTAATTGAAAT
>ML789468.1:441245-454279 GCA_009831015.1 Picea engelmannii
GGCCTTTAGCTCTTTTACCGTGACTTTCTAGCCAAATGCTAATCTTCTTTTCCAAAATAATTCCATAAAGCTTGGCTAAAATCGGGCTAATCATAATGGTCCTATAATTAGAGGGAATGTTTTTATCCCCATTTTTAAAATTAAGAACAATGAGGTTTTGCATCCAGGGTTTAGGGAAGCCCACTGTTAAATTGAAGAGCTTGTGTATGTGAGGGATGAGGATTGGCTCTCCAATTTTAAAAATTTCAGTTTGGTAGCCTTCAATGTCCTTAGCTTTCTCATTTGCAAGCAGTTTAACCCCAAACTCTATGTCATTTAAAGAAAAAACTTCTTCTTTTATATATATATATATATATATATATATATATATATTTCAATGCTTCTGAATTATATTATATGTTCCTGGGTCATATGCACATTTTTTACTTTGATTTTTAAGGTCGCACGTGATTTCTAACAGGCAACTTTATCTAATGCATAGGATTCGCTCTGAAACTAGTAAATCAAACTGTTGCCATCCCAATGAAAGAAGAAAGCCGAGTGCAATGCACCATCGACAGAGGATCCGCCACCAAACACAGCAATCATTCTGCGTTATTTACGAGAGTTTTTAACCCACGTGCTATTTAATAGACGGATCCCAAAGTCCAACCAGTGTAAATATAAGCGTCAAAGCAAAAAGGCTACAGAAGATTTGTTATTTCTAGTAAATTGGAACGCATACTTTCATTCACTGTGAGCCATTAAGATATTTTTAATTCACATAACTTCAACTAATTGTGAGCCCTTACGCTATGCCTCTTAATTAATATTTCGTTTGAAATATTTGTAAATTTTGAATAATCCCAAAAGGCTTTGACAATAAACCATCTGTCCTTTCTCTTCTTGACAATAAGTCTTCATCACCATCTGTCCTTTCTCTTCTTGCCCCAAACTACTCAGAGATATTGCGGTGTGGATGACTTGGGGCTGATGTGTCATGTTGCAAGGCTTGTCGATGCTCCCACTCACTCCTTCTACCAACCTAAGCATCCTCCTGAGCTTCCTCTCTGTTGTCAAGGGTGCACTTGGTGTCCCAACCTCGTCCATGAATACTAAGCGATTTTCATGAATGAGTGGAGCCGATTTAGAAAGTCTGAGGAATTCCAATCCCAAGATCATCGCATGATCTTCAATGGAGCTACCAAAAAATCCATGTTGCCAAAACACTCCTCAATTCTCAATGGTGTTGAACGTACAATCCTTGTCACTGGCATCACTGCTGACTTCAACACTTTACATGTTCCATTGCATCTCTTAGATTTGTGATGAGATACTTCGCGACTCGTTCACTCACAAAATTGTGCTTTACTCCGGTGTCAACCAAAGCTGCCATCTTCAGCCCACTTAGTGTTGTGTCCACAAAGCAGAGTCCTTCAACTGCTTCACTTTGCAAAAATTGTCCTTGACTTGTTATCTTGAACTCTTGCACGTTTTCCGCCAATGTTTCCATGACTTCACTCATCTCTTTTTTCGGTTTCTACACTTGAACTATCTCTACCAAGGGTTCTCACTCTTTTGTTGTTGGTGTGAGTCGAGCCGCCTCCTCAACCAACGGAGCCAACTTTCCTTGCATTGGATAGTTCCTCATGAAATTATATTTCGAACAGAGGTAACATTCACTCAACCTCCCTTTCCTCACGAGCAATTTGGTTTGATCCCTTGTTGTTGAACTATATTCATGTTGGATTCTCTACTCTGTGAGTTCTCCCAATGCATCCAGAAACAAAGTATCAGTCCTCCTCGTCAAGGTCCTTAGTCTGTTGATCTCAAACTCTATCTATGCATCGAATTCGTCCATCCTCTCCAAATCCTCTTAGAGTTTCTCGAATCGTTAAGTTACATTATCTCTCTTGACCTTCCAAGCTTTGTGACTTGTGTCGTCCATTTCATTGCTTGACCTTCGTCACTTGGTCTTCTCAAGAGTTATGTGCAACTCCTCCACACTATCCCAAGTTTGCAATGATTCCTATGGTCATCTACACATCCAATCACTCTATTCACCCTTACAAACTTCGTCCCTAGTTTTTGTATGCACATAGGCTTGTTTGCACCCAACTGCCTCTATGTTCAACCTTGTTATTGGGTCTGTGACAAGTTTTGCAATAGTCTTGTGTTCATCCACCTTGCTTAAGCTCTCAATTCACCCACCTAACTCCAGACTTGGCCTGATCAAGGGATGCACCCAAGTTTGCACATACTCCAGACTTGGCCTGATCAAGGGATGCACCCAAGTTTGCACATACTCCAGACTTGGCCTGATCAAGGGATGCACCCAAGTTTGCACATAGGTCATGGCTTCATTTGCAGCTCTGCCTTTCGCTGTTTTCACAAACCACAAAGTTTGCGCTTAGGTTGTCTCTGCGATGGTGTAGTTCGTCAAAATCTCACCAAACTTTCACTCACACTTATTCACCAAAAAAGTGTGCCTCTCCCCCACCATTGTTCTGACTATAGTAGTGGTGAAGAGACAAATATGCTCTAATACCACCTATCACGACCCCATAGAACGTATGATTAGATCTTGCAATCGTTCACTTCCTGAGGGCATGCAACATCGCGACGATTCTTATTTGGTTTCTTGGCACACCAAGAATACTTCGTCCTGACTACACCTCTTCACTTAGAGAATACCCATACTCCATTATAGGCCAGCGATGAGTCACACTTCTACTTTAGTGAAATTCTTGATTACTTATACAATTGTTAACATAGTTTAACACGTAGTCTTATTTAAACATGCTTCCATGAACATGAGAATCCAAGAGAACAATTGCAGAACAAATGAACACAAACAAATAAATAGTGTGGGACGCACAAACCATGCCTAAAACCCGGCTAAGTCTTTTTTATTGTGAAACAATTACAATATCATCACTATCGGCTCAGTTTACAACATGACAGAGTCAGAAAACTCACCTCACCTCACCAAGACACTCAAGAACAAATCTATCACACCACAATCGTATCTTCAGCCACTTAAGGTGCACCTCAAACATTCCCACAACCATAGACTTGTTGTCTCTTCGTTTTTGAAGACTTTCACCAATCTAACACAAATTTTGATTCTGCCTCACATATTGCCTCCTCAGACCTGCGTTTTCAAACCTCCCCAAAGTCTCCCAAAGTGTCCAACTCTTGGCTACTTGTCTTCCATCTTGGTAACTCTTCCTCGGTTTGTTTCCTTAGAATTTCCTCATACTTTCTCTCCAAATCACTTGTCCAAAATGCTTTATGCCTTCCTTCGATTGTGCGCCCTTGCTTTTATATGGACTCGAAGGGTCACTTGTGTGAAACATCTTGTCTCTTGGGTTCATCATGCCCCTTCATGAATCCACAATCAATCGAATCGGTGCACCCATTTTGTGGACCTGGCACGCCCATCCAAGCCCGCGTGCTCATCAATCATTCATCTCTTGGACTGACACACCCCATCCTTGGGCACGCACGTGCCCCTTGCCTTGTGTGCTCTTTCGTGTCGATCATTGTGACTCACCGTGAGTGTACTGATGGGGTCGTTCAAACTCTCTGATGCACCCATTTTATTGAGGGTAGACATGTCCACTCCTTAGGCACACTCCCAAGTCACCCCTCCCTTGCCTAAATGCAACCCAAGTCTTTGTCAATCGTTATAAGGAAATTAAGGTGGGTGACCCCTTGGTGTCGCATGTCACCATCGTGCGCCCAGGGTGCTGCTACTGACACTCAAACTTCTTTGTTTTCCCAACCGATCACTTTGTCCTTGTGCTCTGTGTCTGTTCCGTTGTCAAATATTCCCAAGGAGTGCACACGCTCGGTGGGTGTTGTGGGATACCTTACACTATTGATAATGATTATTGTGTTATTGTGAGAGGGAAACTTGTTATTGAGAATCCTTGGAGTCCCAATAGAGAGATTCCCTAGCTAACCTGTGTTGGAGTATTAAAAGGGAATTAGGAGAGCACATGGAATTATTTAACAGAGAAAGGAATCACAGTCCTAGTGTTGTGTGGGATAAGGGGGAAGAGTCCTACTTGATTAGGATAGTTGTAGAGGGTTTTTTTTCCCTATGAGAGTCTTTGGGTTATGGGTTGAGTAAGAAGATTTAGAATTAGATCTTAGAACTTCACCCTTGTGGATAGATAGCCTCCACTCAGGGATGTATTCTATCATATAAAGATTAAGCGTGACAAAGTGCCTAAGACTAGGAGAAACTTCCTTCATTTGTAGCTAATTGAAGGATTATTTTCTCAAAATGATAAGTAATATGATCATGTCATAAAATTCCATGTCTTTATGTTTCTATTTTACATTTTATTATTTTCTAGTTATACAATTATGGGTGTATGGATTTAATCTACACAATTATATATGAAAGCATTATAAGATTGCATTCATAATTTAAGATTGAAATTGAATATTTAAAACTAATACATTACAACTTTTTAATTTTATTCATAATATATATTTTAGAAAATAAATTATATTTAGATAAATCCTTTTTTGCACAATCAAGATTACAAACTCTTTTCACAATCAAGATTACAAACTTTGAATAAATTTCTATATAGATATTGTACATCTAGACAAAATTGGTATAAAACATTTATTTTCAGAGTGTCACTTTGTTGACATGTATAATTGCCATGTATAATTGAATGAGTGTTCACAATAGATTTAATTTCTTCCTCTTGAGATTCATTTATTAGCGAGAGTAGTCATCATTTGGGTATTTAACATTATATCATAATTAAGATTTTATATATTATGTAGTGTATTTGTTATAAATGTTTTTAAAGATGTGGTTGAGTTCTTTGAATCATTTAAAAATATTATTTTTTATGATTTTGTTAGGGAGTTTTATATAATGTTCCACCCACTATTGATATAAAATCCTACTCATTGTTGTGATGTTTTGATGTTTTCTTGGTGTTGGAATTCTGTTAAACAATTGTCCCAATAACTTCATACTTCAGAAACCTTTGTGTAACTCCCTTCTCTAATGTTGTTAGATTATGGGGTGATTTTCTGGTTCAATACTTTTGACAAACATTAATCGTGTATGCCCAAGATCCCATTGTAATTCCCCTTAATTGGTTGTAATTCTCCTTAATTGGTTGTTGTAGTATTGTGAGTTTGTTTCTGGTTGGAATCTTTTGTCAAACACTTTGTTTGAACACTATAAACTCATTACAAAAAACACTTAATGTTGTTGTTATAGTTATGGATTTGTTGGTTTGTGTTTATGGTGGTTTTGCAATGTGTAAAAAAGGATTTTGGTGCCCAAATAAAATATATCCAACACATACAAATGATAACAACACTAATACACTTGACTTATGCTCATAGCACTGTTACAACGGCAAAAGATATAACCAAATTACTCCAATTTATTATTAAATTTAAA
Organism: Picea engelmannii; assembly: GCA_009831015.1. Classification (NCBI taxonomy): domain Eukaryota; kingdom Viridiplantae; phylum Streptophyta; class Pinopsida; order Pinales; family Pinaceae; genus Picea; species Picea engelmannii. Next base: position 446,671 of record ML789468.1, read on the forward strand.
TACGAACCTTACATATCAATAAAACTCACAAATTTGATCTTGAATTCCACTTGCAATGGTTGGTAATGTTGTTGGGTAAAAAAAGATAAAAAGGGATCTGAAATGATGGTTGTAGTAGCCTTTCAAACCCATGATTTTCTGTCAAATAAATCAGTCCCTTTCACCATAGAAATACGACCAATTACTAAACAAATGTTTGTTGCAACTAAACTCGGCCAACAAAGAGAAATTGACCCAGTTTTTAAGTAAATCCATGCTGCAACTAAACCTAGCCAACAAAGAGAAATCGGCCCATTTGTTAAGAAAATCTATGTTGCAACTAAACTCGGCCAATAAGAGAAATTATACCAATATTAAGAGATTTCCCCAACAAGGAAAACTCGACCTCTCCTACCTGAACTCGTCCCACCAAGCCCAACTTAATTTCCTGAGTGTCAAACTCTATCTGCACAAGGAGATATGACTTCCACAAAACCCAAATTGTTGCAAAATGATGGATCTCTACCTCACAATGGAAACAGGTGGAAGATCTAAGTGATCTTCCCCACCAAATTGCTAGGGTGGATCTATCACCATTGAAACCTGATTATATAGGGTGGATTATTTCACCACCAAAACCAATCCAAACTAGGGTTTACTCCAAACCCCCAAAGGCTCCAATAGCTCTCCAAATCAAATCAAATTATTCATCAACATAATGAGAGGAAATGAGTTCCTATCTCTTCTTTATACATCTTTCACCTTTTTCTCCTCAAGTGACTTTTTAATCCGTCTTTAATATTTTCTCTAAAATCACTTTATTAATTTATTAGAGCTTTTTACTCCAAAAAGTGATTTATTTGACTTTACAAACATATTCGGGTACTAGAAGTCACTTTTCATCACCCCAACCTTTAAATATATTTATTCAGGTTCCAACGATCCATTACACTAAGGTATCCTCTGCCATAATTTGATTAAAATAACGCCCTTAGTGATATTAATTAAATTATGCTCAATAATACTCCCAAAATTACGAGAATAGTTGAAATGCTCTGGAACCGAAACTCATTGCATGAGAGTGATCACGATGGTGGAAGATGATGAGCGAGTGTGGTTGGGAATCATGTAACCCATCTAAACCCTTTGAATTCACCGGTAATGTCAAACTACCCCTTTGATCGTGTTGACCCAATCCCTAAAGTCATTTCTAATCACAGAGAAATGGGACTAAAAAATGGGGGCATTACAATCCTCCGTTTCCAAAGATTGCTTGTCCTCGAGCAATTCCATCTCAACCATAAGATCAACAAGATGCAAAAAACTAGAAGTGAGAGTGATCCCTAGGTCCCAAACCAATATGGAAGAAGCGAAGCACCCTCTGCTCAAAGCACTATTCTGTAAGGTACTAGCACGAGAGGCCTCCTTAATACTACCGGTAAGTAGAGCAATTAGATACTGGAAAAAAATTGGTCAACTCTTTAGATAATTGCTCCTTTGGGAAACCAATCCCATGAACTCCAGCCTTTAACTCCTGAAATTAAAACCTTCTCTCCTATATATCAGTTTTTGAACTGCTAAAGTATGTAATCCCAGGGTCCCAAGCTAATCTCAGAAAGGAACCACCATGTTGATGTTGTGCCACTCTAATAATAATTCTCTGGCCATTGTTCCCAGACAACAATCTCCTCTCCTGAAACCCTAATCTGAAATACCTATAAGGACCAAGGACATCACCATGAATGATGTTCTACATAGTCATCCCAATGTAGTCAAGGTCTTCAAATCCATTTTCAAACTCGATCCTGGAAATTGTAAAAGGAAACGTTTCCTGCCATAGACAATGAATTTCAACATATCCTCTCCTGACATCCACAAAAAAAATTAATCATTCATATGAGTTCCTGGAATCCACATCCAAACTACAAGTCCACTATTTCTTACACCAACCGACTCCAACTGTGCTACACTGATCAAATTTGTACCATCTAGTTTGTACGACTTCTGCCAAAATGTCCTGAGAGATGTGTAGTCACAATCATGGTCACTGTAGTCAGGAAACCCATGGAGCCTAAATGTCTCCCTAAAGAACCACTCTTCTACCTACAACGCCTCACACTCTGATGAATTCCCTAAAATGTAATCCTTTCCATGCACCTCTGGTAGACCTGTACTGAAATATGTTGACACTATTTCCCACCTCTGTCCTCAAATGAATGTAGACTGCCATAATCCTACTGGATAGGTATGTTATAACTCATTCTACTGAAAATTCATGCACTCCCTCACATGTCTCCACACATCATCCTTGAGGCCCTTCCATGAGAACCTCTTTATGATTTGTTGGTAAGTCTGGAAGTACCCACGATGCCCTGCAAAGGGTGTATCATGCATATCCTCGTGATCTCTTCCCTAAGGGTGGAATGAGGGACTAATTATATGATATCTCTGTAGTAAATGATATCTTCCACCACTTTGTGCCTATCATCCTAAATATGACCATCCATCAACTCCCATGCAAACCAATCCTTAGAATATTCCACCAGAAGGTGGGATTTCCAATCAAATGAAATCCTCGTGAGCCCATACAATGTGTCATTGATATCCTCATGATGTGTATGTACAATACTGATCAGACGGCCACAATGTAAAGCATCTGTCATTCCAAGCTCCCTATCTATGTCCTGATGATAGCCTGATTGAAAACCAATCTCTGTAGAGTACTATGTTTGATGCCTAAATATGCTCTCCATCATGCTCCATGTCTCATCTAATTGTCTCAAATGATCCTCCCATGTATATGAATATATCATTAAATAACACCAACATAATCCCCTGTAGCTACGGTGTGAAGATGGGGTTCATGCGAGACTGAAAGGTGGAAACCGTGTTGGTCAAACCCAATGGCATGACCAAGAACTTGTAGTGCTCGCAGTGACACCCGGAAGTAGTCTGGTGATATACCGATTGAATATCAATCTTCAAGGAATATGTTGCTCGATGAAGCTCATCTATCAACTTCTCACCCCCGGAAAATCCAGACTCAATGATATGCTCACATTCCCTATCAAGAAGTCTCTTTGAAGGAATCTCCCCACAATCACATACTGATGTGTCCACGTCCTCAATATATCCATTCCCACAATAAGTGGGCACACATACCTCCTTGATGGTTGTTCCACAAGGTATGTGCTCAACTCCCCCATCTATAGTTATTCCTTGAGCCACCAATGAGATCCCCAAAATAGATGGTTCATGATCTCCAAGATGTAGACTATGTGTATAATCATATGTCTCTAAACCATACCTCTCGTCAATCCCATGTAAATCTGAATGCTCCTTGCGCTCGACCACCACAATAATATCCTCCTCCTCATCCCTTGTGCATAATTCCATAGAAGTTAGATGAACATCCAAGGGAAAAACATATGACACAAAATTTTCATTTTATTTGAGTGCTAACGCAACTTCATAATGTGCATCCAAACAATCAACTTGTGGTTCTTTCAAATTTTCGTCATGCAGTGAGGTCTTTGCTTCACCAATTGATAAGTATGGATTCAACCAGTATTCACTTATTTGTTAGATTCTTTTGATATTCTTAATAAACTTGTAACAACTCTGCCAAGAATTCATGATTTATCTTCATCTTCCTAAGCCACCAAATGTACCCAAAACAATCTGAATATATCCTCATGGTTTATCCCTTGGGATGGGAGGAAAATGCACTCTGATACCACTATAATGTCCCACCCATTGATGATATAAAATCCTACTCATTGTTGTGATGTTTTGGTGTTTTCTTGATGTTGGACTTTCATTATACAGTTGGCCAACAACCCCAGAAACCTATGTGTAACTCCCCTCTCTGCTATTGTTATGCTATGGGGTCATTTTCTAGTTCAATAACTTTGACAAAAACTAAGCTTGCATGCCTAAGATCCCATTGTAATCCCCTTAATTGGATATTGTAGTATTTTGAGTTTGTTTCTGGTTGGAAGATTTTGTCAAACACTTTGTTTGCACACTCTAAACTCACTGTAAAAACCACTTATTGTTGTTGTTATAGTTATGGATTTGTTATTTTGTATTTATGGTTGTTTTGCAATTTGTAAAAGAGGATTTTGATTCCCAAATAAAATATGCCCAACACATACAAATGATAACAACACTAATACACTTGACTTATGTTCACAAAATTGTTACAATAGCAAAGGATATAACCAAACTACTCCAGCTTATTATTAAATTCAAATATGAAGCTTACACGTCAATACAACTCACAAATTTGATCTTGAAGTCCACTTGCAATGGCTAGTAATGTTGCTAGGTAAAAATAGATAAAAAGGGATCTAAAATGATGGCTATAGCAGCCTTCCAAACCCATGATTTCATGCCAATAAATTGGTCCCTTCCTCTAAAAAAATATGACCAGTTGCTAAAAAAATCTTTGTTGCAACTAAACTCGACCAACAAAGATAAATCGACCTCGTTGCTAAGAAAATCCCTGATGTAACTAAACTCGGCCAACAAAGAGAAATTGACTCATTTGTTAAGAAAATATATGTTGCAACTAAACTCGACTAGCAAGAGAAATCGACCCAATATTAAGAGACTCTCCCAACAAGGAAAACTCATCCTCTCCAACCCTAAACTTGGCCCACCAAGAAACACTCTATTTTTTGAGTTCCAAACTTTACATGCACAAGAAGATACGACTTTCACAAACCCCAAACTGCTACAAAATGATGGATCTATACCTCACATTGGAAGCAGGTGGAAGATCTGAGTGATATTCCCCACTAAATTTCTAGGGTGGATCTCTCACCACCGAAACCTGATTAGCTAGGGTGAAATATTTCACCACCGAGACCAATCCAAACTAGGTTTTACTCCAAACACCCAAACGCTCTAGAAGCTCTCCAAATCAAACCAAAATATTCATCAACATAATGAGAAGAAATGAGCTCCTACTCTTCTTTATGCCCCTCTCACATTTTTCTCCTCAAGTGACTTTTTAATTCAACTTTAATATTTTCTCTAAAAACACTTTATTAATTTATTAGACCTTTTTACTCCAAAGAGTGATTTATTTGACTTTACCAACATATTTGAGTATTGGAAGTCAATTTTCATCACCCCGACGTTTAGAGAACTTTATCCCAGTTCCAAAGAGCCATTACACTAAGGTATCCTCTCCTGTAATTTTATTAAAATAACACCCTTAGTGAGATTAATTAAATTATGCTTAATAATACTCCCAAAATTACGAGAATAGTCGAAATTCTTCAGAACTGAAACTAACTGCATGGGAGTGATCCCGATGGTGAAATATGATGATAAAGTCTAGTTGGGAATCATATGATGATAAACCCTCTGAATTCATTGGTAATGTTGAACTACCCCTCTAATCATGTTGACCCAGTCCCTGGAAGTCATTTCTAAGCATAGAGTAATGTGACCAAAAAATGGGGACATTACATTTTCTTAAGAAAATATGTTAAGACTTGTTTAGTGGTGAGGAGTGAGGGGTTTTACTCTCTTTGCTAAGTTTCAAATTTTATGAACCTTATATGATATCTATCTTTTGATTAGGGTTTATTTTTATGAGTTTTTTTAACACTATAAGGTAGTTGTGGGGCATTTTTTTTTGAGTTGTTTTAACACTACAAGGTAGTTGTGTGGGAGAGATATCTCTTTGTCTAAGTTTCAAATTTTATGGACCTTACATGATATCTTTATCATGGGTTATTTTCATCATTTTGTTGACACTACAAGTTAGTTGTGGGGGCATCTTAAAGTAGACTTGAAATTATGACATATAAGTGTCATGGATGTCATGACTTGCATTCACATGTTACAAACTTAAGGTCAACTCATGTTCCCCTTAAGGAGTGGTAATTTTGTATAAGTTCATCTACTTGAAAATCCCTAGAACGACATGTTCTTAAAGATTTACTATACTCTAACAAAAAAATTCAAAAGTTCCTACAAAAGAAAAACTATGGAGAAAGAGAAAAAATTTAAGCACTTCTCTTGCAATCCTTATTCTAACTTCATTATTACTTTGGTAGCTAGTAGTGAAATTAGAAAACTCTTTTTGTGTGTTTGTATATGCACTTTTATTTATAATATAAGTATGTAAAAAGATAGCATACAAATATTAAATATCTTGTTTTGAGAGATTTATTGCATGATTATTTAATACTTCAATTATTCATTTCCACCCATTTTTCGTGGAGTAAGTTAATATTGTAACAAAAAGACTCTTTCTTACCAAAAAAACCTAATAAGAATTTGAAGAAATTTCGGGCATAATCAAAATTCCATTAAGATCCAAATTTCATGCATGGTGGAACAATGTTCATCCATGAGTTTTGCTCAATTCTGAATTGATCCAGAATGTTGAAAATTTGGTTAGAGTTTTGGACCAATGAGAACTCCAACTTCTTGTATAGTTGATTTTTGGTAATCGGATGAAAGTTTGCTACAAGATTACTAATTAGGGGAAATTTGAGGTTTAAAATAGGCATCCTAAGAAAAATAATAAAATAAGAGTTAAGAATTTTCAAAGGGAAAGAAATTAAACTACTTTTTTTAATTGTGTTTTCGACTTATCCCTTATATGTTTACTCAAATTTCAAGTTTCGACACTCCTTGGATGTAGAATTAAACTCCACATCCAATGAGTACGCACTTTGCATACTTTTGATAGACTCACGGTGAGATAAACTATGGTTATATCAAAAGTATGCAAAGTCATACTCATTGGATGCAAAAAAATAATTATGCATCCAAGGAGTTCCTACACTTGAAATTTGAGTAAACCTATAAGGAGATAAGTCAACAATATGAGTAAAAAGGTAGATTCTTCATTTCCCTCCAAAAATATTTGCCCTTATGATTCAAATCATCATCTTGAGTCATATTGGTTCTTTTAAAGTTGATTTTGATAGTATATTTTTTGTCTTGAGACCCATTTTTTACCTCAAAATTTCCTTAAATTTAATGGCTCCATATTTCATGAACAATAATGACTAATTTCTCACGAACTTGAAGAGTCTATTTGGCACTAGTCACACCATGCATATAGATGAATTGATAAATGAGTCGCATAATTTCAATCCATTTTGATACACTAATTTGATTATAAGGACTTCACAAAAAGGTCACCTAGTCTAATATATTAAAAAAAAAAGTTATAATTTGCATTAGAAAGTGATTGTTGTTGATTATTTGGGTTGGTTGTCATTGATGTCAACCCTTGAAGAAAGTCCAGTAGCGAATTTTGGTAGCACAAAGTTTGGGTATTGGACCCAAGTTTGTTTGATGTATAATGGTATGTGTTTTAATATATTTGAAGGTAATACTATTCTAGATGGATAGTACATTTCATGTCATTTCCGGTGGTATGTGAAACGTCACATAAATCCTCATGGTTAGAGAGTTATGGCCATGGGAAGTTGGAGAACCCTCACTAGTCATCTAGAAACCCCAAAAGGTCAAAGTAGTCAAAGTGGTTGCAAAGAAGAATTTATTTAAATAATAAAGTGAAGTGATGAGTGTATTATAAGTCAAAGTGCATACAAAATAAATTATTTAAATAATAAAGTTAATGAAGAAATTACTA
>ML789468.1:454329-468582 GCA_009831015.1 Picea engelmannii
TTAGAAGTGGGTTAGCCCTAAAATAAGGAAAGTGGTTTAAGATGGTTAGAAGGTAACCCCTTGAGGAAGCTACATAAAAGTATAAATAAGAGGCAAGGGTCTCTCATTTTAATTACATTTGAGCATATTGAATATCTATAAGTGACCGAGGTAACCAAATGATATCTAAGGCGAATTTCAAAGGGAAGGTGAAGTAAAGAAGGCCGAAATTCAAGGGAGGATAAATTCTTTTGATGTTGTTTTCTAAGGTATGTTATTTACACGTCGTTGAGGAAACATATCCAAGTAGTTGCGATAAACATTTCATCTTGTGGGTCATTTTATTTTTGGACTTACACTCTGTGGAAAATAAGGTTTGTGTTTATTTCTAAAACTAGTCTAAAACAGGTGTTCCGGGTAAAATCATCATAACTTCTTCATAACAGATCCAAATTCAGTAAGACCAAATGTATTCGTTATAGTACATTATGTAGTATTCAATGTATCATTTTCATATCCATACAACAAATATTCTGTGTGGGGCACTCTCTACAAGTTCTCTCTCTAGAATAAGAAATAATTCAACAAGGTATGTCATTTTTGCTATAACTCATTTTCTAAGAGGTTCCAAACAATGAAACCTGAAGGAATTGCATAAAAGACACTGAAGAACATTGTGTACTATTTTCATATATTTATTCATTATAGGTACATAGTTATGATTATTTCAAGTTAGGTTTGTTGACTAATCGAAAATTAGTCATGTGAGACTAAAGTAAAGTTTCATGAAAATGTTAGTCTCTTGTTGTTAAAGTTAAGGAAGTTTTGCAGGTATGTGATCATATACACCAGATTTATTACAGAGTTACAAATCAGATTTGGACGATGAAATTGATGAGTTTTTTTGGTTGAGGTACATATTGGGTACATGGTTGAGACAAGTAGTTGATGAGTTGGCACATACATGAGGTGTATAGTTGATGATGTTGGTACATCTTGATGAATCATAGTTTATGTGTATTTGATGCATGATTGGTACATATTTGGTGCATGGTTGATGCACTCGTTGATGGTATAGGTACTTGAGGTACAGGTTGGTGCATGGTTGATGCACTTGTTTATGGTATAGGTTGATTATAGGTTGTTTGGTACAAGTTGTTACAAGTTGTTTGGTGCAGGTTGATTGGTACAAGTTTACAACAGTATATCTCACAGTGATAGTGTGACAATGGTTCCATCATTCTACTTCTATGATAGGGCAGTTTGACGAGGCAAGGACAGGTGGTTGTAGCCACCTTCTTATTGTAGTCGGAGAACATAGGGGGTTGTAGCCTCCTTCTAGTTGTAGCGAGAGAATTGGGAAGTTGGAGCTTCCCTCAGGTTTTATCCTGAGAAACTAGGGGGTTGGAGCCTCCTTCCAGTTGCAGCTGGAAAATAAAGGAAGTCGGTGCTTCCAATAAATATAATTCTTAAAAACATAAGAAAAATCCTTTTGTGGTTTTCTCCCGCTTTGGGTTTCCACGTAAAAACACTGGTGTACTATGTATGTGTATGTTGTTTATTTACTCTGAAACTATTGGATGATAATGCTATATTGATATAACACTTTCATTTTTTGGTTAAAAATGATTAAATTGCTCTATTATTGATTCAACCCCCTCTCAATAATCCAACAATTGGTATTAGAGAAGGTTCCTTTAGAAATCAGTTTAACCATTGAAAAATAGATCATGGAGAAAACAACATGTATAAAAATGGAACACCACAGTTTGATGGAAAAAAGTATGCATTCTGGAGCAGAAGGATGAAAACATATATACAGGCACAGGGATTTGAAATTTGGCAATCAGAAGTAGATGGATACAAAGAACTAGCAGTTCCACCAACAAGTGAAAAAGAAATGAAACTCAGTCAAAATAATTCCAAAGCCACAAATTCACTTCTGAATGTTCATGGTGAATCAATATATACCAAAGTCATACATTGTAAATCCTCTAAATGGATTTGAGACAAACTTCAAAATATTTATGAAGGATATTCAAAAGTCAAAGTAGTAAAACTTCAAACTTATAGAGGTCAATTCGAACAACTAAAGATGAAGGAAGATGATAATATTGTAGCTTACTTCTTACGAGTCGATGAAACAGTAAATGCAATCATAGGATTGGGAGAAGAAATCAAAGAATCTGTAATTGTTCAAAAGGTACTAAGATATCTTCCTATGAGATTTGATCCTAAGATATCAACACTAGAAGAAAGATCAGATCTAGACTCAATAAGAATGGACGAACTACATGGAATCTTCACAGCATATGAAATGAGAACTAAATAGAAAAATCCAAATATAAAAGAAGAATCTAAAAGGTCAAAGAAAAAGGAAAAGCAAAAGGAACATAGCAGCATCAGTGACATCTCAGAAGATGTTGAAGAAGAGGTGGTCAACTTTGTCAGAAGATTGAACAAGGGAACCAACGCCAGATATAAAGGTAAGCTTCCATTGATTTGTTTTAATTGTAATGGTATTGGTCATTTTGCTAACAAATTTTCCCATAAGAAAAATAAGAGGAATGACGAAGATTACTCAAATAGAAAACAAACATATAAAGGCAAAAGAATAAAAAAGAAAGCTTTCAAGAAAAGCTTATGCACCAAAGAAGACATCTCCTCATCAAATGAAGATGAATTCAGTGACAGTGAGACAGAAAGAGTTCTATTCATGGTAGTAGAAGGCTCTAATAAAAAAGACACTGAAGAATAATATAAAGAGGCAGAAGTTGACTACCGAGAAGAATTATTGAGTGCCATAGAAGTTATAAGAAGAGAAAATAAGAAAAACAAGAAGCTACAAGCAGAACTAGACAAGAAAGAAGATAATCAGGAACTAGAACAAATGATCATGAAATTGAAGGTTCAAATAGAAGAATATAAAATAATTGAAGAAGGACTCAAAGAACATCTAGAAGAAAGAGTCAGGATTATTGGAAATTTGGAAGCAGAGATAATCAAATTGAGAAAGGATATTCAAAAGAAAAATATGTAGAACAGTTCAAACATTTTGGATGACATTATCAGCAGTCAAAAGCCTCATCATGACAAGTATAGACTTGGATACAATTAGACAGAAAATGGATCAAGCTCCAAAACAACAGAACAAGAAACATATCCAAAAATTTATGCAGAAACAATCAAAGAGGATAGGAATACCTACAACGAAGATTACAGGGACACTCCTCCACCAAGAAGATTCAGATTTCAGAATCAATGACTGACAGAAACAAATAGGCCTCAGGAAGATATGAAGCATAATATTCTAAGTATAAGTCAAATGTGTGACCAAGGTCATAAAATTACTTTCGATTCACAGAAATGCGAGATAAGAAAAGAAGGTTCAGGAAAATTGATTGCAACAACTACAAGAACTTCAAGAAACATATATGTATTAATTGAAATTGGAAATGAAAAGTGTTGTCTAGGAAAGGAAGATGAAAGTTGGCTATGGCACAGAAGAATGGGTCACATACACTTTGATAACCTTGTCAAAGTCAGCAAAAAGGAAGAAGTTAGAGAAATTCCCCAGATCATGAAACCAACGAACACTTTATGCAAGCATTGTCAACAAGGAAAGCAAACAAAGACCGGGTTCAAATCAAAGGAATATTCAACGACACGGCCACTAGAAATTGTGCATATCTATCTAGTTGGACCAACTATAACAAAGGGTTTAAAAGGTGAGAAATACTTTATGTTATTAGTTGATGATTATACAAGAATGACTGCAGTTTGCTTTCTCAGGAATAAGTCAGAAGCTTTTGAAAACTTCAAGGTCTGCAAGGAAATGGATTAAAAAATCAAATTTTTGAGATCTGATAATGGAGGATAGTTCACTTCAAAGGAATTTATGGACTACTACATCAATCATGGAATAAAAAGACAATTCTCCATTGCTAGGACACCTCAACATAATGGAGTTGTTGAAAGAAAGAACATGACAATACAAGAAATTGCTCGAACAATGTTAATGGATTCAAAATTGACGGACATTTTTTGGACACATGCAGTGCATACAGTAGTTCACATTTAAAACAGATTAATAATCATAAACAACAATGAAAAAACTCCCTACGAGCTATGGAAAGGAATACTAGCAAATGTGAAGCACTTCAGAGTATTTGGAAGCAAATGCTACATCAAAAGAGAAAATGGCAGAATAAGAAAGTTTGACTATTGTGTGGACAAAGAAGTACTTGTTGGTTACTTAAGTACAAGGAAAGCATACAAGTGTTACAATATGAGGTTGAACAAAGTTGTGGAAAGCATCAATGTAATAATTGATGAAACAGGTGGACGGGAATTAAAGGAAGAAGAAAATGAATCAATGGAACAACTTTATGAAGAAGAAGCAGAAGATGAAGAAGAAGTAGAAGGGGAAGATGGAGAGGATAAGACAGCAGTAGAAGAGAAAGTTCATCAAGTGTCTCCAAAGACACCTAACAAATGAGTACAGAAAAATCATCCTTCAAATCATATTATCGGAAATAAATATGCAGGAGTTCAGACTAGAAGAAGAATCCATTCACCAGAACATACACACCTAGCACTCTTATCTACGATTGAACCAAGCAGTTTTGAAGAGGCCAACAAGGATGAATTTTGGAATAATGCCATGGATGAAGAGTTGGATCAAATAGAGAAGAATGACACTTGGGAATTGGTTCCAAGACCAAAGAATAAGAATGTGATTGGCACAAAGTGGGTTTTCATAAATAAATTGAATGAAGATGGAAAGGTTACAAGGAACAAAGCTAGATTGGTATCTAAAGGATACACACATGTTGAAGGAATTTACTTTGAAGAGACATTTTCCCTAGTTTCTAGAATGGAAGCAATCTTATTGCTTTTAGCTTATGCATGCTCCAAGAATATTAAAGTGTATCAGATGGACGTGAAACCAACTTTTTTGAATGGGGAACTTGAAGAAGAAGTCTACATTGAACAACCAGAAGGATTTCAATTGTCAGAGAACACATATTATGTGTGTAAATTAAAGAAGGCCTTGTATGGTCTAAAACAAGCTCCTAGAGTATGGTGCTCTAGATTGGATAAATATCTACAACATGCAAGGTTTAGAAAAGGAAGTGCAGACAACAACCTCTACATCAAGGTAACTCAAGATAGTATTTTATTAATTGAAGTTTATGTTGATGATATTATTTTTGAAAGTATTGATGACAGGTTAAGCCAGAAATTTGCAAAGGATATGCAGAATGAATTTGAAATTTCATTACTCGAAGAACTATCATTCTTTATGGTTCTTTAGGTACGTCAAAGAAACCAAGGTATTTTTATTTCTCAAACTAAGTATATCATAGAAATGTTAAAGAGGTTTGGAATGAAAGATTGTAAACCAGTTACCACTCCTATGCAAACCAGTTGCAAGTTGAGCAAAGATGATGATTCAAAGTTTACAAACTAGAGGCAATACAGGTCAATGATTGGTAGCTTACTATATGTGACAACATCCAAACCAGATGTAATACAAGTAGTTGGATAGGTGGCATGATTTCAAGCAGTACCAAAGGAATCACATGTATTAGCAGTGAAGAGAATTTTTAGATATCTCAAAGGAACATAAGAGTTTGGATTATGGTATCAAAAAGGAAAGGATCTATCACTTATTTCCTACACAGATGCATATTGGGTAGGCTGCATTGATGACCGACGAAACACCAATGGAGCAACGTTATACTTGGGTGAGTGTTTATTATCTTGGGTAAGCAAGAAACAATCACCGGTATCTATATCTACAGTCGAAGCAGAGTATATTGCAACAACAGAATGTTGTACTCAGGTTCTATGGATGAAACAAACTTTGACAAATATACAGGTTGAGTATGATGAGCCTATTCCAATCTTTTGTGATAATACAACCGCCATCAATATCTCAAAGAACCCGGTGATGCACTCCAAGACAAAGCACATTCTAATAAAGTATCACTTTCTACGGGAACAGGTTGCAGAGAAGAACACCAGAGTTGAATATGTGGGCACAAAAGAACAAGTGGTAGACATATTTACAAAACCGCTTCCAAGGGAAGCCTTTGAGTATCTTCGCCAGAGACTCGTAGTAATTTCTACTCCAAAATAAATTATTTTGAATGCTTGTCTTATATGTCTTAGATTTACACGAGGAAATACCATAAATATGACAGTCCAGGTTGGGAGACCAGTTTCAGGAAGAGTTCAGTTAGGGGGAGAAGCCACTGATGGAAAGATACATTTGCCATTGATGACAAAGGGGGAGAGATTTATCATATGCAAAGGTAAATTCTTGGAGAAAAAGCATAGAGGGGGAGCATGAGAGATATGGCTTCATTATTGCATCAGAGTGTTTCCATCAATCTCAAAGGGGGATATTGTTGATTATTTGGTTTGGTTTTCATTGATGTCAACCCTTGAAGAAAGTATGGTAGCAAATTCCGGTAGCACAAAGGTTTGAGTAATCGACCCAAGTTTGTTTGATGTATAATGGTATGAGTTTTAATATATTTGAAGGTAAAACTATTCTAGATGGATAACACATGTCATGCCATTTTCGATGGTATGTGAAACGTCACATAACTCCTCACAGTTAGATATTTATGGCCATGTGAAGTTGGAGAACCCTTATGAGTCATTTAGAAGCCCCAAAAGTTCAAAGTAGTCAAAGTAGTTGCAAAGAATAAATTATTTAAATAATAAAGTGAAATGATGAGTGTACTATAAGTCAAAGTGGATACAAAATAAATTATAAATAATAAAAGTAATGGAGAAATTACTAAGTGTACAAGTGGTTAGAAGTGGGTTAGCCATAAAAAAAGGAAAGTGGTTTAAGATGGTTAGAAGCTAACCCCTTGAGGAAGCTACATAAAAGTATAAATAAGAGGCAAGGGTCTCTCATTTTAATTACACTTGAGCATATTGAATATCTACAAGTGACCGAGGTAACCAAAGGATATCTAAGGCGAATTTCAAAGGGAAGGTGAAGTAAAGAAGGTCGGAATTCAAGGGAGGATAAATTATTTTGATGATGTTTTTTAAGGTATGTTATTTACAAGTCATCTCACCATTTTCGCAATAAAAAAATTTCTAGAATGATTCAAACTGTGAAATCTGGAGGCCATTGAAGAAACATATCCAAGTAGCTGTGATAAAAATTTCAGCTTGTGGGTCATTGTATTTTTGGAGTTACACTTCGTGGAAAATAGTGTTTGTGGCTAGTCCTGAAACTAGTCTAAAACAAGTGTTTCAGATAAAAACGTCATAAATTCTTCATAATAGATCTAAATTTAGTATGACCAAATTTATTGGTTAGCGTACAATCTACAGTATTCACTGTACCATTTTCAAATCCATACAACAAATATTATGTGTGGGGTACGCTCTACAAGTTCTCTCTCTAGAATAAGCCAAAATTCAACAAGATATGTCATTTTTGCTATAACTCCTTGTCTGAGAGGTTCCAAGAAGTGAAACCTGGAGGAATTGCATAAAAGACACTGAAGAACATTGTGTACTATTTGATATCTTTATTACTTATAGGTACATAGTGTTATCACATATAGTTGTCAAGGGCAGCAGGTCGTCCAAATTCGTGGTCTCCATAGGAAGCGTTCGAGCGCAACATGCAAAGTAACTCATTTCGAGCTTAAATACGAACAGGCGGGATCATTTTTGCGATGGTGGAGATCCCCTGTGAGGATCAAATTAGTGGCCCTGGGGTATTCATAGTTTCAAAATTGCACGAAGTATAGCGCCATGAAAACAGTCGAAGACTGAAGCGAGATGAGTCCTTGATCTTGAAGGGAGCATGTGGCATCTGATCCAAGTGTTCGAGAAAATAATCTTCTGGAGTTTTGAAGTAGGAAGTGTGTAAAAGTCCCGAGGGCCCGAAGTCCTAAAGTATATCTCGTCCATCCAAATCCAAACTGCCACGCATCATCAGATATGTCACTCCAGGAGTTTTACTTCAGGAGTTTTGAAACGAGAAACACGCCAAGTTCCCGAAACTCCTTTGGATATGAGCGCCAAGTTATGGCCCGAGGTCACATGCATAATGTAACGATGGAGAGAAGTTGTGCCAAAGGTCGAAAGAGTCCGTATTGGTCACAGAAGAAGATCTGCATGGCCTCGAGGCATCGGGATTGACTCGAAGAAGTCATGGGCACCGCCTGGAACATTCATGGGTGTCAGGCCTCATCCCGATATTGATGAAGGTATTTAATGGAAATGGGGGAGTTGGTTGAGACCTCGTCTCACCCCATAAATGGAAAATAGGCTGAGGACGTCCATGAGTGTAGATTGGCAATCCGAAGTTTCTTTCTGGACAGATTTTCCTGTAAAACACATAACCGAGGCAAGCTCGCGTCTGACATGAGAAGGCCTGCACAATCTGACAGAGAAGGCACCGACTGAAAACTTTAAATGCAGTGGTCTGATCACACTCCTAGTAGTTGCAGCAATTGTGAGTATATATGCTCAGTTTTGATATTTTGTTATGGTCGATGGTTGAGCTAAGTTCTCACATTGTAAAGCTTTGATGAAATCTCTAGTTATTCGTTATGTAATAGGATTTGAGATTTCTTGTTTAATATAAGTTAGCTTCTTTCCATCTCTCTGTAAAAGTTGTGTTAGAACACTCGGGCATGGAGGATCCAGTCGAGGGTCGTATGTTGTTGTTATGAAGGTTTGATTTCAGCAGTATTGTGACCAGTTTTAATCAGTTTGTTTTTTTATCTTTTTCCCTATCACACTGAAGAGATCGATCATGAATGATCTAGTCGAGTTGTTGTAGCTGCATCGTGATGTATGTTTTATCATTGTGTTGTTATGACTGTGTTGCTTAAATATACTTCAGTGTCTGAAACTTTGAATCCAAGAGGATCTTGTGTTTGAGTTTTTCCTCCTTAGGCTGCTGGAAGACCTGATGTCCATAGCAGACCTCTACATTCTACTCACCAAGTCTTCCTTCTATTCACCTTTAATCCAACTTACTGACTGAATTTGATCAAGACCTCACTTGCCTATGCATACCAGTCCAGTTTTTTGAGTTAAAGCGATATCATCTTGAGTCTGCACCCATTTGACCTCTTTAAAATTATTTGTGACATACAAATTAATGGGTACTAGGCTTACTCTCTCTGTAATCGAAGGGTGGCTTCTAGTGATAAAAGTTTTGGCGTTGTTGCCGGGGACGAAAGTGAAGATATATTCCCTAGGAGAACAACAAAGAGCTTATGATTCTGAAGGTGAATTAGATATCAGAACGATTGAAGATTGCAGCTTGCACCTGGTGACTCCACCATCAAAGACTCCACTGGGAGGATCATGTTGACAAAAAAATGACCATACCGAAGGGAAAGACTAGGTATTAGTCTATGATTTTTCTTCATGAAATCTTGTTCTTCTTTATCAACTCATTTCTCTCTTTCCCTTCGCATATAAAGAGGATTATCCGTTTCTTTGTATATTCAGATGACAATAAGCCTCCCTTCATTCATCCATCCTTGGAAAAAGAAGACATGCCCTCTTCTTGTGTTGTAGATGTCAATCTTGTGTCTTCACCTTAGCTTATTCATAAAAGTGAGATCTGTATTGCATCTCCTCTCGAAATTGATCACCCTTGTAGCCTTGAGGAGGTTGAAAATGATTCACATCCTTCTCAGATCTCATTACCTTATGTTGTTTATGTTGAACCTCCCCATCCTCTTATTGAATCCCATATTCATCCCACAAGTTTTCAAGCTAAGATTAGAGATGGGGTGTTTAAGCCTCTAAGGCTGCCTCGTCACCTACATCCCTATCCTCCTTATTCCTTTGAGTATATTCCTCGGTTTTCTTGGGAGGATCATGTTACAGTTGAGAGGCACTTGGGGGCCTTTGATAACTTTATTGATCAGTTTGAGATCGTTCATGATGATGTTACCATGAGGTTGTTCTCACATTCCCTATTTGAAGATGTTGTTGTGTGGTTTAGATGTCTGGAGGCCGGTTCTATTGGTTCCTGGACCGAGCTATGCCATGCTTTTTTAAAGTGTTGGGGTGAGAACAAATCCCTTGATCAATACTGGTTTGAGTTTAATGCCTTGAGGAGAGGGGAAGAGGAAGACTTGGTTGTCTTCAACAGGAGGTTTTATAGCGTTTATCATAGTATGCCTGTGGAGATCAGACCCACAGAGACTGTTTCCATGGTGTACTATGTCATGGTTCAGCATCCAAAGCTTGCCCTTCTCTTGAGAGAAAGTAAATATTCATCATTAAGACATATGTTTGAAGATGTTGTAGAGGTCAAAGAGAACATCAGGGCTAGCAAGTGGGTTCATAGGCAGACATATCTCGAAAATTTTCATGTACATGAGCAAGAAGACTGTCAATCTATTTCAGATTCTGAGCAAGAAGATACCGAATATGAATCAGATCTGGAACAACAACAAAGAAGTAGGTATGATTCACAGTTGGAATCAGGTTCTTCAACATTTGCATATTTTTCTATGGGAAGGAATGCATATCAATCTTATGATCAGTTTCCATAACATTGAGCATGTAGCAGTGGTTGATTGCATAGATAATTGTATGTTCTTGGCTGATCATAGTTATGATGTTCTAAATCCTGTTGCACCTTTATCTTGTGACCATTCTTATGAACAAGAGACGACAATTGTTGATGATCAAGAGTCGGTTTCAAAAGAACAAGGAGGGAATGTATTTGCGAGCAGAGAGAATTTTACAGATGAGCAACATGGTCTTCTAAAGCAACCAGGATTCTGTCACATTATTCATGATCCTGTGGCCATATACATGGAGTCATACATTTCATATTTTCTTAAATTTTCAAATTGCATTACTTCACCAATACTCACAGGCGAGTATGGTGTTATGAAAGATTACCAAGACCACACTATAGAGCCTTTTCCTTTATTAATTAAGGAAAAGCATTGGGTGGAAATCAACTATCCTAGACTCGCAGAAAACACAAAGCAACATGTAAAGGAGGAGCTTAGTGGGAAATTTATCTCCTATCCAGAACCTGTAATTGAGCAGGTATCACCTAGTATCAGCCAGCCTGCATCAGTTCTCCACCCACTTGTGCACTCTGAGAACATCACACGATGAGTGAGACGCAATAAAGGATAGGAGTTAATTTCTTACCAGTTGAGCTCCCCTGATTATAAATTTTGTGACCCTGTGGGATCATATATGGAGTTGTGTTTTCCAAAATCATTGGAGATTGTAGATTTATTCACCTTATCATCATTTGGGGGTATAGTCAGTGTTCCAAGCCATGTCCTCATTTTTTTGTCATACTTCCTTAGCCTTTTGTGGATTATCTGTAGTAAAGAGAAAGATCATATTACCAGAAAGTCTCGGTGGCTATGGTGGAATTTTTCTTTCACCTAGCGCTTTGTAAAAATTAGTTAGCTTAGGATTTTGTACATAAATAAGCTCTATCAGGAGTAGGTGTGTTTGATTTATGTCTGTAATCAGAATAGTGTGCGGGTCGGCCACTATAGCCCATAGCCCAATGCAGAAGGCGACTTGGAACTACTTGTTCTTGGCAGCTCGCAGGGAGCATGCCATCCCTTGTGGAGACAAATGTTATCACATATAGTTTTCAAGGGCAACAGGTCGTCCAAGTTTGTGATCTACATAGGAAGAGTCCGAACGCAACATGCAGAGCATCTCATTTCGGGCTTAAAATACAAACAAGCGGGCTCAGTTTTGCAACGGTGGAGATCCCCTGTGAGGATCAGATTAGCGGCCCCTGGGTATTCAGAGTTTCATAATTGCATGAAGTATAGCGCCATGAAAAGAGTTGAAGCCCAAAGCAAGATGAGTCATTGATCTTGAAGGGAGCATGTGGCGTATGATCCAAGTGTTCGAGAAAATAAGCTTTGAGAGTTTTGAAGTAGGAAGTGTGTAAAAGTCCCGAAGGCCCGAAATCCTGAAGTAGATCTCGACCATCTGAATCCAGACTTCCACGCGTCATTAGATCTTTCACTCGGGGAGTTTTACTTTGGGAGTTTTGAAACAAGAAACATGCCAAGTTCCTGAAGCAACTTTGGATATGAGCGCCAAGTTATGGCCCAAGGTCACATGCATAATGGAGCAATGGAGAGGAGCTGCGCCAAAGGCCGAAAGCGCCCATATTAGTCACAGAAGAATATCTGCATGGTCTCGAGGCACTGGGATTGACTCGAAGAAGTCGTGGGCACTGCCTGGAACATTCATGGGTGTCAGGCCTCGTCCCAATATCGATGAAGGTAGTTAATGGAAATGGGGGTAGTGGTTGAGACCTCGTCTCACCCCATAAATGGAAAACAGGCCGAGGACGGCTGTGAGTGCAGATTGGTAATCTGAAGTTTCCTTCTAGACTGATTTTCCTGCAAAACACATAACTGAGGCGAGCTCGCGTTTGACATGAGAAGGATTGCACAGTCTGACAGAGCAGGCATCGAATAAAACTTTAAATGTAGTGGTCCGATCACATTCTTGGTAGTTTCAACAGTTTTGAGTATATATGCTCAGTTTTGATATTTTGTTATGGTCGATGGTTGAGCTAGGCTCCCGCATTGTAAAGCTTTGATGAAAGCTTTGGTTATCTGTTATGTAATAGGATTTGATATTTCTTATTTAATATAAGTCATCTTCTTTCCATCTCTCTATAAAATTTGTGTTAGAACACTCGGGAATGGGGGATCCAATCGAGGGTCATATGTTGTTGTTATGAAGGTTTGATTTCAGCAGTATTGTGACTAGTTTTAATCAGTTCGTTTGTTATCTTTTTCCCTCTCACACTGAAGAGCTCGGGCATGGATGATCCAGTCGAGTTGTTGTAGTTGCATTGTGATTTATGTTTGATCATTGTGATGTTATGACTGTGTTTCTTAAATATACTTCATTGTCTGAAACTTTGAATCCAAAAGGATCTTGTGTTTGAGTTTTTCCTCCTTAGGTTGCTAGAAGACCTGAGGTCCATAGCATACCTCTACATTCTCCTCACCAAGTCTTCCTTCTATTCAAATTTAATCCAACTTATTGACTGAAGTTGATCAAGACCTCACTTGTATGTGCATACCCGTCTAGTTTTCTGAGTTAAAGCGATATCATCTTGAGTCTGCACGCATTTGACCTCTTTAAAATTATTTGTGACATACAAATTAATGGGTACTGGGCTTACTCTCTCTGCAATCGGAGGGTGACTTCTAGTGCTAACACATAGTTATGATTATTTCAAGTTAGGGTTGTTGACTAATCCAAAATTAGTCATGTGAGACTAAAGTAAAGTTTGATGAAAATGCTAGTCTCTTGTTGTTAAATTTAAGGAAGGTTTGAAGGTATGTGATCATATACACCAGGCCTATTACAGAGTTACAAATCAGATTTAGATGATGAAACTAATGAGGGATTTTGGTTGAGGTACATGTTGGGTACATGGTTGAGACAAGTAGTTGATGAGTTGGCACATACATGAGGTGTATAGTTGATGATGTTGGTACATCTTGATGAGTCATAGTTTATATGTATTTGATGCATGATTGATACATATTTGGTGCATGGTTGATGCACTTGTTGATGGTACAGGTTGGTGCATGGTTGATGAACTTGTTTATGGTACAAGTTGATTACATGTTGTTTGGTACATGTTGTTACAAGTTGATTGGTACAGGTTTACAACAGTATATCTCATAGTAATAGTGTGACAGTGGTTCCATCATTCTACTTCTATGACAGGGCAAGGACAGGTGGTTGTAGCCACCTTCCGGTTGTAGTCAGAGAACATAGGGGGTTGTAGCCTCCTTTTGGTTGTAGACACATAATTGGGGAGTTGGAGCTTCCCTTAGACTATAGCCTGAGAAACTAGGGAGTTGGAGCCTTCTTCCAGTTGCAGCTGGAAAACAAAGGAAGTTGGTGCTTCCAATGAATGTAATTCTTAAATACATATAAGGAAAAACATTTTGTGGTTTTCCCGTGCTTTGGGTTTCCACGTAAAAACACTGGTGTACTGTGTATGTGTATGTTGTTTATTTACTCTAAAACTATTGGATGATAATGCTACACTGATAAAAACACTTGCATTTTATGGTTAAAAAAGATCAAATTTCTCTATTATTGATTCACCCCCCCTCTCAGTAATCCAACAATAGTGATTGCAACCTCATTGTACAACATAATAATACAAACCAAAATGGACTTATTAGAGGATTTACTTTCAAGAAGTCCCAATATTACAAAATGTTG
>ML789468.1:468682-526907 GCA_009831015.1 Picea engelmannii
GTGTATAGTTGATGATGTTGGTACATCTTGATGAGTCATAGTTTATGTGTATTTGATGCATGATTGATACATATTTGGTGCATGGTTGATGCACTCGTTGATGGTACAGGTTGGTGCATGGTTGATGAACTTGTTTATGGTACAGGTTGATTACATGTTGTTACAGGTTGTTTGGTGCAGGTTGATTGGTACAGGTTTACAACAGTATATCTCATAGTGATAGTGTAACAGTGGTTCCATCATTCTACTTCTACGACTGGGCGATTGGACAGGTGGTTGTAGCCACCTTCCGGTTGTAGTCGAAGAACATAGGGGGCTGTAGCCTCCTTTTGGTTATAGACACATAATTGGGGAGTTGAAGCTTCCCTTAGGCTGTAGCCTGAGAAACTAGGGAGTTGGAGCCTTCTTCCAGTTGCAGTTGGAAAACAAAGGAAGTTGGTGCTTCCAATGAATGTAATTCTTAAAGACATATAAGAAAAAGCATTTTGTGGTTTTCTCGTGCTTTGGGTTTCCACGTAAAAACACTGGTGTACTGTGTATGTGTATGTTTTTTATTTACTCTAAAACTATTGGATGATAATGCTACACTGATAAAACACTTGCATTTTATGGTTAAAAAAGATTAAATTTCTCTATTATTGATTCACCCCCCCTCTCAGTAATCCAACAATAGTGATTGCAACCTCATTGTACAACATAATAATACAAACCAAAATGGACTTATTAGAGGATTTACTTTCAAGAAGTCCCAATATTACAAAATGTTGCATATAAATCTACCTACTTTAATAGACTTAAAAGTATGGCTTGGGAGTCGACTAGAATAGACCCTAACATACTATTCTAAGAGTAAACCTATCTTGCAAATATTTTAAAACCCTGAGCTTAAAAAATGAAATGCTTGCTCGAAGCTTCTTGCTTGATGCTTGGCTATAGTTGGTGTACCAATTGAGCATTTTCCATCTCCAAATATCTAGTATCTTGTTGGACATTTTCCTTGTCCTCGACCACATAATGATAGACTCAATTGAAGCCTTTGTGTGAGAAACCAAAGAATAGGAACTCTTAGAAAGACCCAAAGCCAATTCATACAACATATTGCACACTAATCTAGATTTTCAATTTGCTTCTTTGATTGGACACAAGCTTTGAAATTTCTGCATTCTTAGCATTTTGGATCTCAGTTTGACTAGCTAATCTATTATTGAGATGTGAGATGGCTACCTACATACTTGCAAGGAAGCAATCACTTCTCCTTTGTGTGCGATGAAGGTTGAAAGATTCACACAGGAGACATCACCCAAAGTGACTGTGGCTTGCCATCCTCAACCAATTCCTTCCCCTCTTGACTAAAAAACAAGAAGAGCCATTGTCTAATTTCTTATGAGTGATAAGAAACAGAACCTAGGAATTCAACAATTCATGAAGCCTTGGAGATGAACCACAAAGAAGCATAGTGGAACCCTCCTTAATCTAGCAACAAATTTTCGAAGGATTGAAAGGGATTCCCCAAGAACCACAAACGACATTGGGCTCATAATAATTCCATAGGAGCATAGCTTAACAATCTTGAATGATCCCACCAGACTTAATCATCACTTTAAGAGCCATCACTGCAGGCCTATGTGAGAAAGGAGGTGGAGGACGTGAGGACTTAAATACTCATCCCATCACTTAAGGGTAGTTGCCACATATCTTGATTAATATCAATTATTTGTGAACCATATAATACCTTCGATAATGAGCTAATAACAATGAATTTAGGGGATGTGAGATAAGCTTATGATCTGTTCTTATGGATCTTTCAATTAACCCTAATGCTCATCCATTTACTAGAATTTTCTTGGTTATTGAAATCCCTTAACACATGGAAGTATTCTATATCGTCAAATCTTCTTCAAATCCCATGAATTCTATAAAGGAGTCAGATTTAAAATAATTTCTCGTATCCCCTATAACAATGAATTTTTTTCCCCCTTTGAGCTTAGAATCTTCCTAGAAGAATGCCAAGATTTCTGCTTAGTTATTGGATGTTTTTCCTAATACCATATCTAGACACCTTACGCACCTCCATTCTAATATGATATAATGTTTAAAAAAAAATCCATAAACAAATTTACCTAACTTATTATCTTATTTACACCACTTTAACGAATAATATTGTATTTTATGAATCATTCATTCAAAACTCTATTTGAACTGAAATATTAAATACACTAGACCATTATTTCCAAAAGTAATATTTTATAATATTAAACTGTAATGTAATATTATGTTTTTATATATCAATAATTGTGAATTATATACATGTTATCTTGCTCATATGCACATTTTTTACTTTAATTTTTAGGTCACACATGATCTCCAACGGTCAACTTTACCCAATGCATTGGATTCGCTGTGAAATTAGTAAATCATATCGTGTTCATCCCAATGAATGAAAGAAGAGAGCCGAGTGCAATGCACCATCGACAGAGGATCCGCCACCAAACACAGCAATCATTCTGCGTTATTTACGAGAGTTTTTAACCCACGAGCTATTTAATAGACAGAGCGCAAAGTCCAACAACTGTGTAAATACGAGCGTCAAAGCAAAAGGCGACAGATGATTTGTTATTTCGAGTAAATTGAAACGCAGACTTCCATTCACCGTCAGGCATTATTCCACTCATTGTAAGCGCTTACGATTGATAAGCCAGTTAATTAATATTTCTCTTGGAATACTTGTAAAATTGGGAGAATCCCAAAAACCTTACCACCGTTGACAGTAGCTCAGATCAATGCGCTCATCTATGACGACGGGAATCAGAATCAAGTTTAGGTTTCAAAGCAGATAAAACAAAAGCTGTAACTTAGTCTCTGCCATTTGATTTACCTAATTGAAATWATTGTTATAATCTAATTATTGTAATGCATGATGTAGAGAGWGCTTTGRTAACTAATGACGTAAGCTCTCTTGCAAAGAGATTCGTTGATAAGATCCATATATATCCTAATTTGTGCATAATGAATTAACTATTTTAGTTTTTGTCCTACCTGTGTATATATGAAATTTCAAATAACTTAGACACAACATTGTAAGATTACAAGAATTTCAATAAACTATATAATTTTAAACTACTGTGAAAACAATGAAGTCAATCCAAAGAAAAAGGTTAGGACATCCTCCCAAGCTCATCTGCCAGATGGTCATCATGTCGAGATAGTTATCCAASCAAGTAGCAATGAAAACAAAAATCATATGTTTTTTTAAAGGTGTTGTCTACATATTTTAGGAAATGGTTTTGTWTGTTGAATGTAATCATTATTTTTTGTTGTTTAAAATTCATTTTTAAATGYAAAAATAAATTCAGTATGTTAAAAAATTCCTGAGATATTTAGATTATATAGAAATAATCACTCAAATTTATCAATYTAATAATTTCTAGTTGAATTTAGGATAAATATCACCTGAAAAAATCATCATTTAGTAAAACATTTAACCTACTTTTTTTTTTTAATAAAAATCCATATATTAAGTTTATGTTAACTGTGTAAGGAAACTGAATTCAAAGAATAAACAGATCTGTAATTTAAAAAATCATAATTACTTTTCCTGAAAAACAACAGTCAAATTCATAGATCAGGTTTATGTCGACTTTGTAAACAAATGTAAGTCAAAGGATGAACAGCAGTTTGAAAATTCATAATTTTTTGTTTTATGAAAACCCTTGTTCAAACTTCGAATAGATCAGGTTTATGTTGACCTTGTAAACAAATATAACTGTGTTATCTTTGGGTGTCTTTGATAAACCATTTTTTTATAATCAGCCTTTTGAATTACTTAGGTTTATGTCCACTTTGTAAACAAATATAACTGTGTTATTTATAGGTGTATTTGGTAACCCTTTTTTATAATTAATCTTTCGAATTACTTAGTATTTTGAATCATGCTTTATTTCTACTATTTAGTCTTAAGTTTGTTGACCTGTTAGGGTTTCTAGGTAGAATACCAAGAGAAGGGTTGTGGAGCATGTATGTTTTATTTCTACTATTTGGTATGAAGTTTGTGGGCTTGTTAGGGTTTTTAGGTAAAATACCAAGAGAACGGTTGTGGAGCATGTATATTTGAAAGTCAAGTCAAAGAGAAGAGATTTTTGAAGATAGAAAGTTGTCTTAAGTTGGTAGCTTGGTAACTAGATAGATAGTGTGGATTTTTGGAGATCTTAATTAGGATAAGAATCAGTTTTTAAGATGAAGTTATATTTTAAGATTAAAAGATTAGAAAAAATTATTAATTTGATTGACTCAAAGAACATATGATAAATCTAAATATTTTATTTTTAGATTTTTTTAACAATTATTATTGAAAATAGTTTATGTAATTGTTAGTTAAATTGCAATTTTATATTGTTTAAATTGTATTTTTAATATATAATTAAATTCAACACTCTAAAAATCCTAATCACACTCTAATTATACAATTTGAACAATTAATATTTACAATTCTTCTAAATTTTTAACCATTTTTTAAATAAAACTCAATAAAAATTAAAAATTAAAAAATAAATTAAAATATTTCAACTACAATGTTACAATAAGTTTTGGTCATCCTCTTGAGCCAACAAGTCACAATAAATTTCGGGCATTCTCCTAAGCTAGCCAACAAGTCACAATAAATTTCGGGCATTCTTCTAAGCTAATCTCCGGGATGGTCATCATCCCGAGATAGTTACCTTACCAAGCAGGTCATAATTAAAAAAGTCATAATGTTTTTGTTAATAAAAACGTATGTTCAAATTCATATATCAGGTTTATGTTGACTTTGTAAAGAAACTCAAGTCAAAGGATGAACAGACGTGCAAGTAAAAGATTCATAATTCTTTTAAATGAAAACCTATGTTCAAATCCATAGATCAGGTTTATGTGGAATTGTAAACACAAATTGAAGTCAGAGTAAGAACAGACCTGCCATTTAAAAAAATCATAATTTTTTTCATGAAAACCTATGGTCAAATTCATAGATAAAGTTCATGTTGACTTTGTAAAGAATTAAAATCAGAGGCATAACCGACTTGCCATTTAAAAAATCTTAATTTTTTGATTAGTGAAAATCTATGTTTAAATCCATACATTATGATCATGTTTGTTTATGTTGATTTATGTTAATTTAGTAAACAAATTGAAGTTAAAAGATGGACATTTAAAATAGATATGTGAGATTATTAATTATGTTTAGTTTGGATGGTTGGGAGGAATGATTATTATTTTTCCCACCAAAATTCAATTCCTTTGAGTGACATGTTAAACTCATACCAACTATCTTAATGTAATGGCTTCTCCTTTTCCATGACTACAATGCTACTTTCTACTGAATTTGTAATGGCTTCTACTTTCTACTTTCCATTACTTTCTACTTTCTCAATGTAATGGCTTCTGAATTTATCTCCGGATTCAGCTAATTTTTTTGGATGACTACAGTGCTACTTTCTACTGGAATTTGTCTTAGGATTCAGTGGACATCACCAATAGACAAGAGCCCATCAACAACGCAATTGAAAATTCTTATATTTTGTGATCCGGATTATTTTCGGCACGAAATGAGAGCGGAGATATAACACAAAAATATTAAGAGATATTACAAGAGAGACAACAATATAACAGAGATATATCGGAAATATAACAAGAGTCACAGATATACAGTGATACATGATTTCTATTAATGAAAGAAATGTACAGAGACTATAAAAATACAGAGTGAAAGACTCGCTAGAATGGTGGTAGCTTATCTCTGAGAAGAGATGTGACGGCTACTCGCATTTGCAAGAAGATGATTACAATGAGGCTCTAAAGGCCTTTTTTACAATAATCAGGAATGCCAAAAACGCTAGACATCCAAAAACCTAATCCTAGGAGATGAAGCGCCAAAAGTCATGTGGGTCTCGTTTGGGTAAGTTAGTACATCAACTTCCCAGGGTCGTAACTTTTGCATACGATCTATGTTTTAGGCGCATGATAGCCCGTTGGAAAGGTATCGTCGAGGAGATTCATTTTGGGAGCTCAATCATGCCTTTGGCTATTATTGAGAAGCTTGATCCCGAAAAACCTTCATTTAGGCCCTCAAAATGACCCTGGAAGTTAAAAACTACTAAAAATAGTAAATTACCAAAATTGTCAGAAAACTGTTTTGAGCCAGTTGGAAAAGGTGGGTGGCTATCGATATCCACCTAGATCATTTTGGCTACTTTTTATCAGCTATAATACATTTTCTGATATTGCACATTTTCACAGCATACATAAGAGATACATTAAGAGGGAATAACTACAAATTATAACTGCGTTATCTTGAGGTGTCTTTGGTCAAGGCTGAATAATCATATACATTGCTTGGTGTGAGTGGTAAAAAAAAAATTTATAAGTCAATAGTGCAATTTCATATACATTGCTTGGTGTGAGTGGTAAAAAATTGTTTTATAAGTCAATAGTGCAATTTCATTTTTTTCAGAAAATGGTTAAAAGTAGCACAGGAAGCTCTATGCTAAGTTACATTATTA
This sequence comes from Picea engelmannii, assembly GCA_009831015.1. NCBI lineage: Eukaryota > Viridiplantae > Streptophyta > Pinopsida > Pinales > Pinaceae > Picea > Picea engelmannii. The sequence continues at coordinate 475,216 of ML789468.1, forward strand.
GTGATTGGATTCACATTTTGAATTTCTTTAAATCTGAATTGTATTTGTCATTAATAACTTTGATATCATTAATTATACATCCTAGTCACCTTATCATCTATAATTTCTCAACAAGGTACCCTACTACTATAATTATATTTCTTATGAATGCATATACACACTGTCATGAAATGCATCATATAACATGATAATAACAACAATGTGAACATGCATAAGTACATATAAATCATAAATAACATATGTACATAAGACAAAACATTGCATTAAGTAAATAAAACCATATTCATAACACTTATCTTGTGTAAATGGCACCAACTGGTTACAGACCTCAAACGTTCCACGTAGTCATAGACATTGTTGTTCTAGTTCTCTCAACAGCAAGTCATCTTCGAGATGGAGCTATGGTTCCACCAAGGAAAATGCACTCACTTTGAGTCAACTAAAGTCTTACAGTTAGTACTCGGCTCAAACTAGGACAAGGTACCAAACTTCAGCAGCAACTCCAACCAACATTCTCTCATTCCCCTCAACTTGCACAACTCAAGGAAGTCTACCCCATTCTCTACATATCAGTCCCTCAAGTTGTCTCACTTCCTTTCCAGGGCTCCAATGTAACTCGCACAGGAAGTCTCAAAGTTGTGGCTCGAGGAGATCCAACTACACTCGTGGAGACTCCAGATACCCTCCAGGCCTCACACCAAGGGAAACGTATCCTAGACAATTTCCCCTCTAGGGATCTAGCCTTCCCCAAAGCAACCCAAGGAGAATTTTTCTCAATAGTCACACAGGATTCACCTAGAACCCACAAGGTATTCAAGTCACAGGGTATCAATGGCTCCCTAGCTCACACTCCCAACCCAATATGTAATGGTAACAATGGAAAATAATTTTTTTTTCCATTTCCCACCAAGCTCATACTTTAATGAAATCATAACTTAGGACTTAGGAATATCTAATGGCCCTTTCCAATTAATAACTCATTATCCTGTACGACTCCGTAGGCTATAGTCAACAAAAAAAAAAGGGAGTCAATGCATCAAACCCTGAAGAGATAATTAAATAAAATAAACAATTACATTTTATTGAAAGAGAGTTAAGTAAGGATTTGGTTTGGTCAAAGGAAGAAAGAGATAATTAAATAAAATAAACAATTATATTGAAAGGGAGTTAAGTAAGGGTTTGATTTGGTCAAAGGAAGAAAGATCTAGAAGAATTGGAAGAAGGATAAATAGTAGGGGAAGTCTCTCACTTTGACATTATTATTTGATATCTTATTGAGTGCTCTTGTAGCCATCGTTTTCGTTGGGGGTTTGGGAAAAACCCTTCCACTGCAAGTTTAGTTTTGGTGATGAAATATCCACCCTAGCTATACAAGAGGAGGATTCATCTAGAGTTCTCATTAGAGTTCACTTTGTGCTTGATTTCATATTGGAGGGAGTTGAAAAGCATATCGGCTTACACAAGGTGTCTACGGTGATTTGCAGGAAGAGGTCAAGTTTCAGATCCATAGGTGCCAAGAGGATTGATTGCAAATCGACATTGTTGGAGCAGAGCAGAGCAGAGTAAGGCTTGGAGAGCCTTGGCTTCATTGATTGGCATCATACTAGGTTTCTTGTGTGGTTTCTATAGATTGTGTAGCTGCCTAGCAGTCAATAGTTTGTGTGCTTAGTAGCATTCTATAGTTGTTATTACAGCCAATAGTTGTCATTGTACTAATTCTGGAAGTTTTTCCATCCATAATAATGCCATAGTTATCTGCTCTAAATTTTGTGTAATGAATGTTTGCTATCTGTTTGACAATATTCTTCATTGAGTAATGTTTAAAAAGGGTTAGCAATGTGAAATTTCCACCCAACCCAGTTGGGAATATTATAGTGGTGTCAAAGCTTGTGATTCTTCCAACCTATTATTGATGACAAATAAGAAGGGTCACAGAGGACCTTCGTGAAATTAACCAGAAAGAGAGGTGGAAGCAATCCATACAGAGTCAAAAACCAATGGAAACATGGGGGATAACCCAGAAGTTACACAAGATCTGGTGCTTAGACTACTGATGGAATCTAACCTGAACTAGGTAGTAGCTTCCAAGAGATAGGAAGAAATGTTTAGAGACCAACAACAGACTCTTATGAAACTCCTACAATTGTTTGGACTGTTATCGCGCAAATTGTAGGTTGGGAAAAGCTTGACCCAACCACCAATTGGTGAAAACTAGGAGAGCACCTACTCACTATCACCTTAGGCATGTGTTCTCGTCACTTTAGAGGTGGTATAGTCACCTCAAGGGGTGAATCTCGGTGACCTTAGGGGGAAATGAGATGGAAAATGATAAGTATGAATGGATGTCCCTAGAGGTCAATTCTAAATGGTAGAAAGAGCTTGGAAAAGAGTCTTGGGAAGGTTTAAAGGTTTCCAAAATATTTGAATGACCTATCGAGAGTAAAGTACCTACCCGAGCCACAATGAAAACCAAGGATTCTTGTAATATGTTAGTTGGAAAAACAAGTTAATCTTGTTGTCCCTAATTGCAGAAAAATTAAATGATATATATCAACACATAGAAGATAATAAAGGTTGCAATATAAGTACTAAAGGTATGATTGAATAAGCAAGATATAAACTAGTGAAAGATTAGCTTAACCCAACAATGAATAAGCACCACTTTAGCACAAAAGCAAGGTTGAAACAAAAAAAAAACTAACTGCAATGATATTTATAATCCTTATCGTTGTAGCAAACCAAGCTTAATAGAAAAAAAATAAGCTAATGAAAACCACCTTTAACTAGCCCCACAAGTGTGCTAGGGTTAGTAGAGTGTTAGGGAAAAGTTAGGGGTTAGTTCTAGGGTTAGTTTAGGAGTTATTAAGGGTTAAAGGGTTAGGTTTTATGCAACCTTATGGATGTAAAATTTAGTTGTAACAACAAAAAATTAATGGTTGAAAGTAGATGCCTCAATGAGGCAAGAGAGCCAAAGGCTCAAGGAACAACTTCCAAAAGAGATATCTTTAAAACTTGAAAATTTCACGTTTACCGAGGCAGCAATTTATTTCTCGAATGCAACAATTAATGACTATTTCCTTTAATGATTGGGTTAATGGAGTTAAGCAAAGAAAGAGATAGGGGTACTACCTCCTTGGGGGTGTAAATCCTCTTACTCCCCAAGGCAGGTATCTCTAGCTAGGGTTTAGGCTAAGAGGGTGTATGCAATTATACTTATCTTAGCAAACCCTTGTCAAACCAACAATACTTAAGCATAGAATGATGGAAGCTAAGGTGGGGGTGCATGCACTTATACTTCCAACCAAGCTCTAGCAAAATAACCTTGACTTGAATAACAAATAATAGCACGAAGTAAAATCCTTACCAATCCAAGGAAAAATGCTAAGACAAACCACCACAATAGCAAAAGAAGAGCCTTCCAAGGATAGTGCATCACTTCCATCAACCAATAACCGATAATATAGCCATACACAAGAGCACAAGACAGAAACTAGCCAAAGATAATGAAAATTTCAGTCCAATACCTCTCACAATGAGAGAGTTATGACTCCAAATGAGATCTTATGGTCTCTATTTATACAAAATGTCACTAACATAATTTGTCCACATAAATTTAGGGTAAACCATAAGATTAGGGGTCAACAACCCTAAAATTTCCCCTTTACACAAATAATATTAAAGCATTCAACTTTAAATTCACTTTTACACAAAAGAAAACCCTAACTTAAGGTGACGTCACCCCTTTAGGGGATGTTTTGACACTAGGAGCAAGTCGTTGGTGTTGGAGAAGCATTGTTAGGCCTCCAAAGGCCACATGTCAATCATCTAGGCCATCTCCTCATGTTCAAGGCCTCATTCTCCTCAAAACGTCCATATGTCAATGTGTTCTAGGATCTTTTCATCGATGTGACTTATTAAAGAATTGTATTAAATGAGTATAAAATGAAGTGCACCATAAAGAAGGAATAACTCAATAATGAAGAGACATATGCATCAGATCTGAACACAGAAAACTTGATAACGAATTTTGTCCCTAGTAGACTGTCTCTGGGTCCTGCTCTCAAATGGGTAGGCCTTTTTATTAACTCGGCAAAATAATTTGGCAAAATACATAAGTATACCTCATTCTGGAGATAAGTTGCAGAAGCTTTGCTCTGATCAGAAAAAAAACAACACCACTAAATTCTTGGCATCGAATTACCCAAAAATGATTATCTCCATGCCTCAATCTGAGTCTGTCACTTTCAAGCCCATGAGAAATCTCGTCTCGGTTTCTGATCCAAAAAGGATCCAGAGAAGGCTTAGAACAACTCATAACTCACAGAGGCAACTCAGAATGCTCAGAATGGATCTAGCAAATATCGAAAGGGAAAAACTCAGTGAAAATGGTATGATCGCGAAGAATGTGTCGCAAGCTTTCTAACGGTGCAAACAGCTCATCAAACGGAGTTACGGATTGAATGATACTCGTGATCAAAGTTTGGTCAACCTAGCCTAGTCAGCAGGGGATGAGTCAACATCCATACGGATGATGTCATCGTCTGTACATCACATGTGGAAGAAGAAGGGAAGTGGCACGTGACATGTTGATGTCGATATGATCACATGGCAGCACCAGAAGATGCCACATGTCACCTAGTTATTGTCTTTTTGGACCGATCCGTGGACCAATCAGAGCATGCCACGTGGTAGTGTGTATAGTTCATACGGATGACATGGCATGCTAACTTGGCAGGGGGCAGCATGGCCCAATGAGAGGCCGCCACATGGCCTAATCAGGGGTTGCCACGCGACAGGAAAGAAATGCCCAAGGACGGCCCATGAATGAATTTTGAAACAAAAAAATAGTGGCAGATCCGCCAAATCTAGCAGACCACGCCAACTATAGTCATCGTTAAATCTCGTTGGAAGACATTCTAGTGGCACCGCTAAAGTTAGTGGAATGGATACATATATTGTATAACTCATATAACAAATAAACTAAAAATGGAGTCCATGGGGATCGACCCCGGAACCTCCACCTTTGCCCATGCCTTAACACTTCCACCCCTAACCACTAGGCCGCGGGTACCACTTGGTACATATCGCCCGCATTTTTTACTAAAAGGTGGTTCCTCCCAGCCACGGGAGGAGGAGGTGTGAAATATATGACCGTTGGGCACAATTTTTGAGGGAGGTACAGTCATTATTGCAGGTTGCAGAGGGCACAAAAACCGAGACAAAATTCTTCTTGGGCCTGGGAGTGCCAGAGTCGGATCGAGGCGTGGAGAAAGTCATTTTTGGGTAATTTGATGCCACGAATTTAGTGGTGTTGTTTGTTTTCTAATCTGATCATTATTTCTACAACTTGATTTCAGAATGAGGTATAGTTATGTATTTTTCCAAATTATTTTACGGAGTTAATGAAAGAGCCTACCCATTTGAGAGCAGGACCCGGAGACGTAGTCCACTAGGGACGAACTCCGTATCAAATTTTTTTGTTCAGATTTGATGCTTATGTCTTTTCATTTTTTAGTTTTCCCTTCTTTAATGGTGCACTTTAATTTATGCTCATTTAATGCAATTCTTTATAAGTCGCAATGAAAAGATCTTGGATCATGTTGGTATCAGATCAGTCTTCTTTGACTTGAATTGTTGAGTGTGAATGCTTACTAGGGCCAAGCATAAGCAAGGTGAAGGAACTCTTAATAATTTCAATCCCGAAGTTGGTCGTGCATCCATAAGGAACAAAATGGTACAAGAGGACAAGCATGATGACCATGACAAAAACTTTCACATGGTCTTTTATCGCATGTCAAAAATGGTCGAACGAATGTATGGAGATTACGAGAAGAGGATGGACAAGAAAGGGAAGAAAAAGGAAGCACATGCAGATGATGATGTTTCGGTAAACCAAGGGTCTGGAGGAGATCCTCCTGAGCCTCCGTCTTCACCTTCAAGTTCTAGTTCTTCTTCCTCTGAGCATTCTCATCATTCTCATCATTCACGCCATAAAGCCTCTTTTAAGAAACCATTATTAAAGCTTGATGTAAAATTTTCTTTACTTATGTTTAATGGAGATGCTAATCCTGAAAAGCTAGATAATTGGATCCGGCAGGTTGAAGTATATTGTCGTTTCCATCATATTGATAAAGAGGAAGTTAAAGTGCAACTGGCTTCTCTTCGGTTGGAAGGCACTGCTCTCGTATGGTGGGAGAGCAAGCTTTGGGACATAAGTAAGTGTGGTAATATTCTTTCCACATGGTCGTAATTTAAATTAGCAATAAGCAAGCAATTTTATCCCTTAGGGTATTTACATAAAGCAATGATGGAATGGAAAACTTTAAGGCAAAGTAAAGGTTAAATTCTACAATTTTTCACAGAAGAATTTAGGAAGAAAGCTCTTGCATTGAACATTCCTTTGGATTCTTATGAAACTTTAATGAACTATATTGGCGCACTTCACAGTTATATTTGTCATACTTTGCTCTTGTTTAACCCCACTAGTCTTGACGAAGTTTGTGTGAAAGCCACTCAGCTTGAGAACAGGGGGAAACATGTTCAAGAAGATCCCACAAAGAAACATTCCAATTTCCCACAAAATATTTTTAAGAAGTTTAAAATGAAGGAAAAGAAGACCGCTACAGTGACGAGAAGAACAATGTTGGAAACTGCATCCAGAAAAGAAACCGAAATAGTTCGGTGGAAAGGGGAATACAAAGACTATTGCTACAGTGCAACAAGATCTTGGTTCTGATTCAGGAGATGAAGGAAAGATCACAGCGGATGGAGTACAAGGTAAACATTCTCTTCATGCTAGTTCTAGTTTCATTGATGAATCTCATGTTGATGAGTGAAAGAGGAATGAGTTATTCATATAAGAGTTGTATCTAAACATACTAAGATAGATAAATTATTTGATCTGGGTTCCCAAGTAAACTTAATATCTGAAGCACTTGTCAAGAAGATGGGTATTGAAACAAACCACATCCGAAGCCTTATCCTCTTGGTTGGGTATGTGATAAAGAAAAACTTAATGTCACCAAACAATGTAGGATTAAATTTTCTATTGCTTCAAAGTTGATTGATGAAGTGGATTTGGATGTTGTACCACTTGATATATGTGGCATAGTGTAGGGAAGTCCTTATCTTTATGATAGAAAAGCAATCTTCTTTCTTCATGAGAACAAATACCACCTTACTAAAGGGGGAGTGGAATATATTGTTAGAGCTCACAGCATGAGGGTAAATACAACACTTGTTAGTGCAGAGCAAATGTAAAGACTCGTCTCATGGTCATCAGAGAGAAAGATTTTGGGACATCCGACGCTTTCCAAGGGTGTGATCCATCTCATAAAAATGAATTAATTAATATTCTTTCTAAGTATGATGATATTTTTCAGGAACTAGATGGATTACCTCCTAAGAGGGAAATCAACAAGAGATACATCTTCAACATGATTATCCTCTTCCTAATGTGGGCATGTACATGATGTCAATTGTGGAGATGACAAAGATCAAGAAGTAGGTACAGGGCTTATTGGTTCAAGGGGTCATTAGGCCCAGTTCATCTCCTTGTGGTTCTCCAATCATGATGGTGCCAAAGAAAGATGGCACATGGCGAATGTGTGTCAATTACCTGGCTTTAAATAAAATCACGATGAAAAATCGATACCCTCTTCCTCGCATAGATGATTTACTTGATCAATTGAAGAATGTTGTTTATTTCACTAAGTTGGATTTGCGCAGTGGATATCATCAAATCAGAGTTGCACAACAAGATGCATGGAAAATTGCCTTTAAAACCAAACAGGGATTGTCTGAGTGGTTAGTTATGTCGTTTGGGCTTTCTAATGCTCCGACAACTTTCATGCATGTGATTAATGATGTATTCAGGCCTTTCGTAGATGACTTTGTGATTGTATATTTAGACAACATTTTTTTTTAGCGGGACTTGGGATGAGCATGTGAGGCATGAAAACAAGTATTGGATACTTTGAAAAGGGAAAAGTTGTATGTAAAATTGTCTAAATGTGAATTTTCCAAGACTGCACTTGTGTACTTAGGTCATATTGTAGGAGGAGGACAATTGAAAATTGATCCTTCCAAAATTGATGTAATTGTAAAATGGCTTGAGTCAAAAAGTGTAACCAAAGTCTGAAGCTTCTTGGGTGCAGTCCAGTATTGGCGGAGATTCATTCCCAACTTATCCTTTATAGCAGCTCCTTTGCATGCCTTAACCAGTGTGAAGAACACTTTTCAGTGGGGACAAAAACAACAAAAATATTTCAACATTTTGAAGGAGAAGATCAGTACCGCACCAATATTAGCACTGTTGAATCTTCAACAGCCTTTTGAGATCAAGACAGATGCTAGCGTATGCGCCATGAGTGAAGTATTGATGCAATATTGTAAGCCTATTTGTTACCACTTTGAAACTTTTAACCAAGTTGTTGTTAACTATCCTACATATGATAAAGAGTTGTATGCATTAGTCTAGAGTGTAAAGAAATGGAAGCATTACTTGTTAGGGAAGGAAACAATCATACATATAGATCACCAACCCTTACAGTATCTTCAAGCACAGACCAAATTGCAACAATATCGGCACTACAGGTGGATGGGTTTTCTACAACAATTTCATTTAGTAATCAAGTACAAAAAGGGTACAAGTAACAAGGTAGCTGATATGATTTCTAGACCTCCTATTGTTGCTTCTATTTTTTTTAAGAATACTTATTTATCTCATGATATCTATGTAGAACAATATTCCATCAATGAAGATTTTAAAGAAGTATATGCGAAGCTAACCCTTGGTGCACATGTAGAGAACTATTGTCTGCAGGGAAAACTAATCTACCATCTTAAAAAGCTATGTATTCCTACAAGTGAAAGAGTCCATGTAATACGAGAAGCTCACACTTCTCTTGTGTCTATGCATTTTTGGGTAGGAAAAACTATGGCTCATTTGCAGAGGTTTTGTTACTGGTGTTAGTGACATTATTTGTCTTGGGGATCAAATACACCCAGGTCTGCAGGTTACGCAGGAAGCGCCCCAGTGCAAAGCGGGAGAGTCTCTTTTCCGATCACAAGTCAAGCGAGCGGGAAAAGTGTTGGTTGTCAGCTGTCGAGATTCAACTGCAAAGCGAACCGACGGTCATCAGGATTTTGGGGCTGCCAAGTTGTCCGGGATTTAGCACGAAGCATAGCGCCAATAGTTCAAGGCAAATCTGGTTCGTCCGATCCAGTTGAGACAGGTGGTAGTCAGTCGACATTTCGGGGATCAGCATTTCAGGAGACAAGGAGCCTCCCATTCTTTACAGCTAAAATTATCGATCAGCAAAATGCCAAAAGCACCTTTGGAGCTAAGTCCACGGTCCTAGCGAGCCTGTGAATGGGGGTAGCCCCCTTTATAAGAACGAATGTTATCTGGGCCGTTCATCTTGGGTGAACACGTGGTGCGTGATTGGGTCCTCCCGGCCTTTCTCTCATCGTGATTTCAGAGCAGGAAGATTCGCTCCTTCCTATCCATGAACCCTGAAGCGTCGAAAGTGCCCAAAGGCGGGCCCACCATATTGAGGAGCAGTCTCAACCATCCATTTAAAGGGGACACCTGGTGCGTGATTAGGCTCCCCGCCTTCTTGACCATCATGATTTCGAAGCGCAAGAAGCAGCTCCCTCATATCCCCAATGCGCAAAGTGACGAGAGCATCCAAGACCTGGGGCCCGCAGCAGTGGTGGGTGAATTTAGGACTGTCATATTTGAAGGACACGTGGCGCCAGATTAAGCCATCTCGGCGTTTCGCTCATCGCGACTTCAAGAATCATGGATCAGCCCCTTCATATCCGCGAATGCCAAAAACACCTTTGGGAGTAGGCACAGGGTCATAGCCCGTGGTCACTTGGGAGACAAAGAGAGTTGTGCAAGAGCGACCAAAGGCACCGAGTTCAGTTACAGAGGAGATCATCGCGACCTCCAGGCGCCATCAGATCCAATCTCAATCCTATGTCTTGCTTGGAGTAAATGAAGGCATGAACGGGTGGTTGAGACCTCTCTTCATGCATTAAGTGAAAGATATGGGGAGCCTGGCCAGTGGTCTACTCGAGAGGGTCCTGTGTACCATTTTCTCCAAAGAGGCCATGCTTAGTCTTCAATTATCCAGAGGAGGTCTGCACACGCTAATTTGGCACTTAATGGCTTAGCTACTCCCCTTGCAGGAGCCATGCGCAGTTAAGGTGGCGTCTGATAGGGATTATCTGTCCGAATTCAGCGGAAGGGACACCAAGCCTTGGGTGACTGGGCACACCTCTGTGAGGTGAATTTTCCTGAGTATATAGACTCAGTATTTCTATTTTGTAATCTATCGATGGTTGAGCAAGGCTCCCGGTGGTAAACTTTAATGAAGCATTGTTTTCCTGGTTATGTCTGAACTCTTGAGACTTCTTGTCTTATGAATGGCAGTTTTTCTTTCACGTCTTTATTTACACTGTATTAGAACGGATTGGAATTGGAGAATCCAGTCGAGTTGTAAATGTTATAGGATGATGTAGAGTTTGATCACTGTAACAGTTGCATTGTTTCTAATCGGTCCTTGTGATTTTCTTAGCACTGAACGACTTGGAATTGGAGAATCCAGTCAAGTCCCCCCTTTCAGTTTCTCAAAGCTCTGAACTAGAGGATCTTGCATTCAGAGTTTTTCTTATACAAATTACTGAAAGGCCTGTTGCCTGAGGTAGTTTGTCCACTCCTCTCACCAAGTCTTCAACCTGCTCATTTTCAAATCAACCCACTGACTGAAGTTATATCAAGACCTCCTTTGTTCCTCGCATGGCATACCCAGTCCCTAAGTTTGAGTGATATCTTCCCGAGTCTCTACCCATTTGATCACTCATTAAAAACAAATCGTGACAATAAACTGATGGGTGTCGGGCTCTGCTCCTGCTACAATCCAAGAGTGACTTCCGTCGCCAACATTTCTAGCGCCGTTGTCGGGGACGAAGTTGAAAATATTCCCTGGGATTGAACGACATTGAGCTTCTAATTCTGAAGGTGCATCAGGTATCAGAGCCTTTTCAAGATTTCTACTGTGCACCTGGCGACTCCATTGTGACGACTCCACTGTGGCGAACCTGCTGTGTCAATTGTGGCTTTCAGAGGCAGACACACGCAGTCCCATCCACAGCTGCCTCTAGCTACACCAGAAACTGATCTGGAGGTGGTTCTCAGGAAAGGAAAGGCCTCTAAAGGAGAAGCTTCTACCACCGAACCAGGTAATCCGCCATCTCCTTCTATAAGAGCTCCATTTTCTCTTCCTCAGTTTCCTAGCAGACCACTTTCTGAAGTTTCCCATTTCCTGAATTTCGGGAGTGTTCCTGTTGAGGTTTCCCCCCCTGGTCTAGTATTAGAGGGAGAAATAATTGTCACTCCCATTTCCCCTGAAGCTGCACCCTGGCGTAGACCCAGGACCACAGAAGATTTTCCCACTCCTGGCCTTACCGCTCCGCCTCTTGTTACTGTTGTCGCTTCTGCGCGAAGAGAAACATCTGTCGATTTAAGCTCGCTAGCCTTCTCCTTAAATCCCCTCTTGTTTCCCACTCCACTTTGATACTCATTCCCAGTAGCCCCTTCGCGAACTCCTTCTCCTCCGAGTTCTCCTCCACCTAATATCCCTATGGCAAGAGAAAATCCCCCTATGACCAGAATGGAGGCCATTATAGCCACTAGGTATGCTCCTCTCATGCTACTGCAACCTCTCAACACCCTCCCAGCAAATGGTTACCTCAAAACAGCTTCCCAAGTTTACAGGTGAGGGGGACATAACTGCAGAAGAACACCTAGAAGCCTTTTACAGTTTCACAGATGATAATAACATCATGCATGCGGACGTATGGATGAGGATTTTTGTCCATAGTCTCCAAGGCGAGGCTAGAAAATGGTTTAAGGCCCTGCCTCCTGGATCTATTGATGGGATCGAAGCTTTAGATAATGCATGTTTAAGATAGTGGGGAGATAAAAAAGACTTCATGTATTACATGATAGAGTTTGGGTCTTTGAAGAGAAAAGAAGGAGAGTCTGTCTCTGACTTCTCCAAGAAATTTAACAAAATGTACAACAAAATCCCTACTGAGATAAAACCCTCCGAAGCCTCTGCAAATATCACTTATGCTAGCACCTTTGATCCCAATTTCTGCCTCCTTTTGAGGGAAAGAAGAGCCACTACTTTGGCCCATATGCAGGATGCAGCAGTGGAGGTAGAATCTAATATATTGGTTGTTGACCAACTCAGGAACACTACTGGTAGAAACATATCCAGGCAGAGGCCTGAAGCTTCCTCATCCAGTCCCTCTCCCCTACCCCTTCAGACAGATGAGATAGCTAGGGTACTAAATTCACTTTCTGCTAGAATGGAAAGGTGGGAGTTAGAAGGGAAGCCCATGTACAGAAATCCCCAGAATGTTGATGGTAGAGGTTTTCGAAGACCTATTAACAATGGACCACAGGCCTTCCCAAGGGAACAAAGGGAAAAAGACAGAGAAGATCAAAGGATTCAAACCCCTCTCCAAAATAACCTGGTTACTCATGAGGGAGGGGAGGAGATAGACGAGTTCGACCCCAAAATTCATTATGTTGAAGAAGCTCCTCCTTTTCCCCATTTGACTCAGTCTGCATATGAAAAATCCCTGATGAACATCCAAATCCATGAGTTAGGTAAGAGAGAAAAGGCCGGTCACACCTCTAACAGATACAACCTCAGGTCAAGAAAGAAAGAAGGAGACTTTAATAGCCAAGACCAGCCCCTCATAGCAGATAGGCCTACTAAATCTGCAACAGTCACTACTAAAGAAAAGAAAACTCAGAGTGCTTCTCCAGTAGTCAAAGAGCCTGTCACTGAGGTAAGGGAAGCTCCTAAGCCTATCCCATCCTTCAATTTTTAGCATGAGATTCAGAAGATTAGAATTCCTATACCCCTATCTTAACTCGTAAAAAAAAGATTTCAAAAGGTCCCTCTCCAAGTTGCTACAATCTGAGCCCCCCCAGCCTCCTTCTGACTCAATAAACCTTCAAGATGAAAATCCAGCAGTTGTCCTAGGGCCCATGGTAGAAGATAGAAATGATTCATCACCTCCCTTCTACACATCCCTGAATATACATGATAAAGTGCTGCATAACTGCCTCATGGATTCAGGGGCTTCCCATAACCTTATGCCCAAAATAGTAATGGAAGAGTTGGGAATGGAGGTGACAAAATCTTATCATGATTTGTATTCTTTCAACTCAAGGAGAGTGCAGTGTCTAGGAGTCATCAAAGACCTGGTGGTTTCTTTGTTTCAGCTGCCCATGAAGAGTGTGGTCATGGATATCGTGGTAGCTGACATTCCCCCCAAGTTTAGCATGTTGTTTTCAAGGTCTTGGATTAAAAGACTTGGAGGAAAGTTACAGATGGATCTCACATACGCCACCATTCCCGTCTTTGGAGGGGAACACAGGAGGTTGTACAGAGAAGCCCAGCTAGCCTATATTGTCAGTGATGAAGCAAACCCCACTAATCACCCCATCTTTGCACTTGACACTGATCTAGGGTCTAGTTTGTTACAGATCACTAGAGTTCCCGAGGCCCCTTTACAGATCAGGAAGCAACCCATCCTTAATCAGTAGATACCTCCTCCAACCACCTCTGTTTGGAAGATGTTCTTTGACAGAGATTCCTCCAGTATAGGCGCAGGTGCTGGGGTGATTTTCATATCGCCCTGCCAAGAGACCATATCCCTGTCATACAAGCTGGAATTTGAAACTACCAACAACATGGTGGAATATGAAGCTCTTGTTCTGGGTATGAGGGCTGCAAAAGAAATGGGAATCAAAGAGGTGTCAGTGTTCGGAGATGCAAAATTGATAATCCAACAGGTCAGGGATATTTATCAGGCCAAACATCCTCGGCCCAGGAGTTACAAAAATGAGGTATGGGACCTGATTGATAATTTCTACTCAGCTTTCAACATTACCTTTATCCCGAGGGAAGAAAATACCTCGGCCGACTCCTTAGCAGTCTCAGCTAGTTTGTTCGGGATTACTCTACCGCCAAAGATCCATGGTGAGGTCGAAATAAGATATAGGCCATCCATCCCGGACAATGTAAAGCATTGGGAGGTATTCGAGGACGATCTTGAAATCAAAAATTTTCTTCAGGTCGTCGGTGAGTTTTCGGCATTACACATTGATCAGGATCCTGATCCCAAAGGTGACCCCCCCTCTGAGATATTCTTAAATAAAATTGTTAATCACCAGATTATTCAGCTACCTAGTAATCACATTCCAAGGGGACTAGTCCCTTTAGAAAGGTAGTTCGACAAGAATGATGTGGCAGTTAATGGTGGTGTTTCAAATAAAGATGTTGATATAGCCGAATGCAACATTGGCACACAGGAGAAGCCTAGGTTTATCAAATTATCGAGCAGCTTGACCAGTGAAAAGAGGACGGAATATACTAAGTTGCTAAAAGAGTTTGCTGACATGTTTGCATGGACGTACGAAGACCTCAAGACTTATGACACATCTGTCATTGAGCACAAGATCCCACTGAAAGAAGATGCTAAACCATTCAAACAGAAGTTGATATAGATAAATCCCATGTTGCTACCTGTCATGGACAAAGAAGTGAAGAAATTGTTAGATGCCCAAATCATTGTCCCCTTGAGATATTCCGAGTGGGTGGCCAATTTGGTCCCAGTAAGGAAGAAAAGTGGAGAAATCGAACTCTGTGTTGATTTCAGGAACCTGAACAGGAGCTCAAGGAAAGATAATTATCCCCTTCCCAACAGGGAACACATATTGCATAGGGTAACGGGTGCCTCTAGGATATCCATGATTGACGATTTCTCTGGGTATAATCAGATATCAATCATGCCTGAGGACAGAGAAAAAACAGCCTTCACCACTCCTTAGGGTACATTCATGTATGCAAAAATGCCTTTTGGATTGATGAATGCAGGAGCAACATTTCAGCGAGCTATGGACATAGCCTTCATCGGGGAGAAGGACCAGTTTGTGGTAATCTACCTAGATGACATCACGGTCTTCTCCAGGTCAGACAAGGAGCATCGCTGCCACTTGAGGAAAGTTTTCCTGAAGTGTCGGAGGTTTGGCCTATCCCTAAACCCCAAGAAATATTTGTTTGCTATGAAGGAAGGGGGGTTATTAGGCCACATAGTATCAGCAGAGGGAGTGAGAATTGATCCTAGCAGGGTAGAGGCAATTCAAACCCTGTCTCTTCCTAGATCCAAGAAAGAAGTTCAGGCCTTTTTGGGAAAGATCAATTTCTTGAGGAGATTCGTCTAAATTTTGCTGAGTTGGTGAAACATATTACAACCATGCTCAGGAAAGGAAAGGAAGTGAAATGGACCACTGAACCCAGGGAATCTTTTATCCAAATAAAAAGGGCATTGACTGAGGCACCTGTGCTAATCAGTCCTGACTATTCCAAAGAGTTGCTAATTTTCTCTTTTGCTTCTTTTGATACAGTAGCAGCGGTCTTGTTGCAGAAAAATAAGGAAGGGCGAGAGCAACCCATTGCCTTCTTCAGCAGGGCATTAAGAGATGCAGAGATCAGGTATGAAATCATGGAGAAATAGGCCTATGCCTTAGTGAAAGCTCTCAAGGATTTCAGAGTCTATGTCCTGCACTCAAAGGTAACCGCATACGTTCCTTCGACTTCTATGAAGGATATCCTTATACAGCCTGATATAGATGGGAGAAGAGGCAGATGGATCGCTAGAATCCTGGAATTCAACTTGGAGATAAAGCCCACCAAGTTGGTTAAGGGGCAAGGTTTAGCCAAGCTACTGGATGAATCCAATTACGAAGCCTTGGGCATTAGTTTCATCAATACCTGCTCAGGAATTCAGCAAGTTGAGTTGCCCAGTCAACACTCTCAGGAAAGCGTATTGCTAGCAGAGTGTGTCTGGTATCATGACATTTTGTACTTTTTGCGGGAGTTGAAGCCCCCGGATGGAATGTGTAAAAGTAAGGCAAGAGATTTGAAGCTAAAGGCAGACAGATATTGCCTCATTGGGCAATTTTTATACTGGAGAGACCCTCTAGGAGTGCTGCTAAGATGTCTGAACCTACCATAAGCCCAGAAAGTTATGTTTGATTTCCACGGAGGCCTTTGTGGGGGGCATCATTTTTGAAAGACCACTACTCACAAAATCCTCAAGGCTGGGTATTACTAGCCCACTTTATTCATTGATGTCAGGAGAGAAATCAGGGCCTGCATCAAATGCCAAAATTTCTCAGGGAAACAGCAGCTTGGGCCACTACCACTGAAGCCTGTGATAGCTTCAGCACCTTTTCAACAGTGGGGGCTAGACTTTATCGGGGAAATTCATCCTCCCTCAAGTGGCCAGCACAGATGGATCCTGACTGCAACAGATTATTTCACCAAGTGGATAGAAGCTGTCCCTACCAGAAGTACATCCCACAAAGTAATTATCAGCTTCCTGGAGGATATCATAGCTAGATTTGGCTATCCCAACAGGATCATAACTGATAATGTTGCTTCTTTCAAATATGATCCTCTCATTAATTTCTGTGAGCAATTCCAAATCTCGCTAATTCACTCCACCCCCTACTATCCCCAGGGAAATGGTTTAGCAGAATCCTCCAACAAGGGCCTGATAAGGATCATCAAAAGACTATTGGAGGACAACAAAAGGCCCTGGGATTCGAAGTTGAAATTTTCTTTATGGGCTGATCGAGTGACAATGAAGAAATCCCTGGGCACCTCGCCTTTTCAGCTGGTTTACGGAGCAGAGGTGATTTTTCCCACTCAGCTCGCCTTACCTGTGGAAAAGTTCTTTCAAGATTGTGAAGGAGAGATGGATCATATGATCAGAAGGATTCATCATATAGTAGAAGTACAACAGATCAGGGAGCGGGTGAGGGACACCGCTCATAGTCATCAGCAAAGGGTCAAACAGGATTTTGACAGGAAGGTCTTGAAGAAGGAGTTCGAGATCGGGGATTTGGTACTTAAGTTGGATGCACCCAGACAGGATAAGGGCAAACACAGCAAGTTTGATTCCCTCTGGGTCGGCCCCTTCAGAATCTCTGAGTTCTTCTCAAACAACATGTACCAGTTGCACAATCTGGAGGGCGAAGAGGTTTTCAAAAGCCCAGTAAATGGGCATTTTCTAAAGAAATGTTTTGTTTGAGCCTTAGACGGCTCCTTTGTTTGTAAATATTATCCTTTAGTTCTTTATTCATTTTCTGTTTGTATATTTTCGGCTTACTAAAAGACTCCATAGCCCAATAGCAAGGCATTGAAACTGCAGAATGAGTTCTTAGAGCACCATAGGGACGACTCTATCCCCCATGGAGCCTAATGTTAGCGACATTATTTGTCTTGGGGCTCAAATACACCCAGGTCTGTAGGTTACGTGGGAAGTGCCCCAGCGCAAAGTGGGAGAGTCTCTTTTTCGATCACAAGTCAAGCGAGCGGGCAAAGTGTTGGTTGTCAGCTGCCGAGATTCAACTGTAAAGCAAACCGATGGTCATCAAGATTTCATGGCTGTCAAGTTGTCTGAGATTTAGCACGAAGCGTAGCGCCAATAGTTCAAGGCAAATTTGGGTCATCCGATCCAGTTGAGACAGGTGGCAGTCAGTCGGCATTTCGGGGATCAGCGTTTCGGGAGACAAGGAGCCTCCCATTCTTTACAGCTGAAATTGTCAATCAGCGAAATGCCAAAAGCACCTTTGGAGCTAAGTCCACGGTCCTAGCACCAGGTCACATCAAGCGAGCCTGTTAATGGGGGTAGCCCCCTTTATAAGAACGAATGTTATATGGGTCGTTCATCTTGGGTGAACACATGGTGCACGATTGGGTCCGCCTGGCCTTTCGCTCATCGTGATTTCATAGTAGGAAGACTTGCTCCTTCCTATCCACGAACCCCGAAGCATCGAAAGCGCCCAAAGGTGGGCCCACCAGATCGAGGAGCAGTCTCAGCCGTCCATCTAAAGGGGACACCTGGTGCATGATTAGGCTCCCCGCCTTCTCGCCCATCGTGATTTCGAAGTGAAAGAAGTAGCTCCCTCATATCCCCAATGCACGAAGTGACGAGAGAGTCCAGGACCTGGGGCCCGCAGCAGCGACAGGTGAATTTAGGACCGTCAGATTTGAAGGACGCGTGGTGCCAAATTAAGCTGTCTCGATGTTTCGCTCATCAGGATTTCAAGAAGCATGGATCAGCCCCTTCATATCCGCAAACGCTGAAAACACCTTTGGGAGTAAGCACAGGGTCATAGCCCATAGTCACTTGGGAGACAAAGAGAGTTGTGCAAGAGAGGCCAAAGGCACCGAGTTCAGTTACAGAGGAGATCATCGCGACCTCCAGGCGCCATCAGATTCGATCTCAATCTTGTGTCTCGTTTGGAGTAAATGAAGGCATGAACGAATGGTTGAGACCTCTCTTCATGCATTAAGTGCAAGATATGGGGAGCCTGGCTAGTGGTCTGCTCGAGAGGGTTTTGTGTACCATTTTCTCCAAAGAGGCCATGCCTAGTCTTCAATTAGCCAGAGGAGGTCTGCACACACTAATTTGGCACTTAATGGCTCAACTACTCCCCTTGCAGGAGCCATGTGCAGTTAAGGTGGCGTCTGACAGGGATTATCTGTCTGAATTCAGCTGAAGGGACACCAAGCCTTGGGTGACTAGGCACACCTCTGTGAGGTGAATTTTCCTGAGTATATAGACTCAGTCTTTGTATTTTGTAATCTATCGATGGTTGAGCAAGGCTCCCGGTGGTAAACTTTAATGAAGCATTGTTTTCCTGGTTATGTCTGGACTCTTGAGACTTCTTGTCTTATGAATGGCAGTTTTTCTTTCGCGTCTTTGTTTACATTGTATTAGAACGGCTCGGAAATTGAGAATCCAGTCGAGTTGTAACTGTTATAGGATGATGTAGAGTTTGATCACTATAACAGTTGCATTGTTTCTAATCGGTCCTTGTGATTTTCTTAGCATTGAACGACTTGGAATTGGAGAATCCAGTTAAGTCCCCCCTTTTAGTTTCTCGAAGCTCTGAACTAGAGGATCTCACATTCAGAGTTTTTCTTCTACAAATTACTGAAAGGCCTGTTGCCTAAGGTAGTTTGTCCACTCCTCTCACCAAGTCTTCAACCTGTTCATTTTCAAATCAACCCACTGACTGAAGTTAGATCAAGACCTCCTTTGTTCCTCGCATGCCGGACCCAGTCCCTGAGTTTGAGTGATATCTTCCCGAGTCTCTACCCATTTGATCACCCATTAAAAAAAAATCGTGCCAATAAACTGATGGGCGTCAGGCTCTGCTCCTGCTACAATCCAGGAGTGACTTCCGTCACCAACAACTGGCCTCAAATAAAAGCAATTGTAACTAAATATGTAAAGGGGTGTGTGATGTGTTCTACTTGTAAGCCCACTAATAGAAAACTAGGGCTATATTCACCACTTCATGTTCCATCCCATCCATGGGAAAGTGTCTCCATGGATTTTGTAGGGGGGTTTACCAATGACCAAAGGGGATCATGATTATTAGTATGTTGTAGTGGATAGGTTTATCAAGATGTGTATCTTGATGCCATGTAAAAAGCATATCATTGTTGAGTAGACTGCTAATCTCTTCTTTCAGTATGTTTGGGTTAACTTTGGATTACCCACATCCATTGTCTCGGATTGAGATACTCAATTCCTTGGGGACTTTTGGACTAGATTGTGGAGGATGATGGACACCAAATTGAACAGGAGCACTACTTTCCATCCACAAACCGACAGACAGACAGAGGTGGTAAACCAAATAGTGGTACTTTTGCTTCGAGGCTACTGCAGCAAGCATCCTAATTTATGGGATGAATAGATACCATATGTACAGCATGCGTACAACCAATCTTTACATTCATCCACTAAGAGTTCACCTTTAGAGACATGTTTTGGGTACTTACCAAAGTTTCCTTTGGATTTAATGTATGGGAGAAATATTGATGTGAATGAAGAACGAATAGAGGATAGAGCCCACAAGTTCATCCAGAGGATCTAGCAGATACACCAGGTAGTCAAGGAATAGTTGGAGAAAAGTCAAGCACAATATAAATCTCGACATGACAAGCACAGGGTTGATCATCAGTTCTAGGTTGGAGACCAGGTATGGCTTCACATCAGTAAGGAGAGATTGAAGGGTGAAGGTAAGAAACTCAAGCCCATTCGTTATGGACCCTTCACTATCTTGGAGAAAAGTGGTACCAATGCTTTTCATCTGGATCTTCAACCTTACATCCAGATCTACTCAATTGTGAACGTTGAGAACTTGAAACTTTTTTAGCCCCCCATGATCATGGATCAAGATGAGGAAGTTTCAATACCTTCAGTTGATGAATTTTCACCTGAGTACTTGGATGAGCTACAGGAATATATCATCCTAGACAGAAGGATGAGGACTTCACGCAAGGGTGATGTTGATTATCTTCGAGTAGGCTTAAAAGGCACACATCCAAGAAAGGCAAAGTGGATCGAGAAGGACAAAGTGAGGAGACTCTTCCCTCACTTACATGTTGATTGATGAAATCTTTTGGTGGTCCAAAAGGCTCTCAGTGGTAAGGCATGATCCAAAAAGGATCCAAAGAAGGCTTAGAACAACTCAGAACTCATAGAGGCAACTCATAATGCTCAAAATGGCTCCAACAGATAGAGAAAGGAAAAAAATTCAAAGTTCTCAAAACTCGGAGAAAATGGCATGATTGTGAAGAGTGTGTTGCAATATTTCTAACGACGCAAACGATTCATCAAACGGAGTTACGGATTGAAATATATTTGCAGTCAAAGTTTGGTCAACCTAGCCCAGTCAGTAGGGGATGAGTCAACATCCATACTACTTACGTGTATGGATGAAATCATCATCCATACAGTGCATGTGGAAAAAGAAGGGAAGTGACATGTGGCATGTTGATGTCAGCATGATGTTAACATGATGACGTGGCAACACCAAAGGCTGCCACGTGTCACCTGGTTATTGGCTTTTTGGACTGATCCGTGGACCAATCGGATCGTGCCACGTGGAAGTCCGTATGGTTGGCATGGTGTGTTGACTTGGAAGGGGGCAGCATGGCCCAATGAGAGGCCGCCACGTGGCCCAATCAGGGGTTTCCACGTGGTAGGCAGGAAATGCACAAGGACGGCCCATGAATGAATTTTGAAACAAAAAAATAGTGGCGGGTCCGCCAAATCTGGCAGACCACGCCAACTATAGTCATCGTTAAATATCGTTGGAAGATATTCTAGTGGAACCGTTAAATTTAGCAGAACAGATACATATATTATATAACTCATATAACAAACAAACCAAAAATGGAGTCCGTGGGGATCTACCCCGAAACCTCCGCCTTTGCCCACGCCTTAACACTTCTGCCCCTAACCACTAGGTCGCGGATACCACTTGGTACATATTGCCCACATTTTTTATTGAAAGGTGGTTCCACCCAGCCACGGGAGGAGGAGGCACAGACCGTACAACCGTCGGGCACAATTTTTTAGGGAGGTACAGTCATTATTGCAGGTTACAGAGGGCACGAAAACCAAGACAGAATTCTTCTTCATCCTAGGAGTGCCAGAGTCAGATTGAGGCATGGAGAAAGACATTTTTGGGTAATTCGATGCCACAAATTCAGTGGTGTTGTTTATTTTCTGATATGAGCATTATTTCTGCAGCTTGAATTTAGAAAGAGGTATACTTATGTATTTTTCCAAATTTTTTTGTTGAGTTAATGAAAGAGCCTATCCATTTGAGATCAGGACCCGGAGACGTAGTCCACCAGGGAAAAACTCTGTTATCAAGTTTTTGTGTTCATATTTAATGCTTATGTCTCTTCATTTTTTAGTTTTCCCTTCTTTAATGGTGCACTTTAATTTATTCTCATTTAATGCAATTTTTTATAAGTCATGATGAAAAGATCCCGGATCAGTTTCCATGCCTTCACCTGTGATAAAATTCATGGGAAAACATCTCGTTTTTTGTGCCCTGTCTGTACAGTCGCGTGCCCCTGGTCTGACCCCTGTGCACTGGTGAATTTCAAAACTTAAGTAATAATGGGGGCAGACTTTACCAAGTCACACCCAATCCCAAGTGGTTGGGCAGACATAGAAAAGGCAGAGTGGTTAGGGGAGATCTCGGGGTTGTACCCATGGGCCTCCCATTTTTGTTGTATTGTTGCAACTGTATGGTATATTTGGTTAGAATATTGGTTAAGTTTGGTAGAGTCTTTGGCGGATAGGGTTAAGTTTGGCAGAGTGGTTTCCTCTGGCCAGATTTGGTGGAATCTCTATCAGATTTGGAAGATTGGGGGTTGGCACCATCCAACCTCACCAATTTTTGAAAATCTGGATGTTGTGCGTCCTTATGCATTTTCCCGCTACCATGTGGCAGCCCATGACTGGGCCACATGGCAACCTTCCATTGGGCCATGTCACCACTTCTACATCATCATCGCCATGTCACCCCTGCTCTATCATCTTGCCACATCACTTGAGAGTTGGTTGTATGGTCTACCACATGGTTGTACGGAATGTCATCTGGCACTTTTCCATTGGTGTAGGGATTGACCAAAAAAGTCCAAAATCAAGTGACATGTGGTAGCCTCTGGTGCTTCCATGTCAGCATGACACGTGTTTCCCTCTGTGTGTTCCATGTACCTTGTACGGATGCTGATGTCATCTGTATTGATGCTGACGCCAGTAGTATGGATGTTGACTCATCCCTGTTGATTGGGCTAGGTTGAACAAAACTTTTACCATGAATATATTTTGATTCGTAACTTCGTTTGATGATTCGTTTATGTTTTTGGAAACCTTGCAACGCACTCTTCGCAATGATGCCAATTTCACTGGGTTTTGAGGACTTTAAATTTTTTCCCTTTCTCTATCTGTTAAGGCCATTCTAAGCTTCCCGAGGTGCTTCTGTGAATTCAAAGTTATCCTTAGTCTTCTCTAGATCCTTTTTGGATCACAATCAGTTATAACTTCACCACCAAACCCTAGCCCTTCTAAGTGATGTCATGCCTCTAAAGATGATGCTTTGCCTCTCCTGGGAAAAACGTTTGACATGTGAAAGCTAGGTCATGTCTTCTAGGTTTTCTTCTAGGCCTCTGAAGGTATGTCTCTCTCATATGGCATGCATTCCCTTGACATCCAACCTATAGGCTTCAATCGCCATGGAAGCCCAAGCTAGGCTTGTTCCTCCAAAATTTTCCACCAACTAGGTCTTGCAAAGACAAATAAGCACGCCCTCCAAGGATCTCAAGTCAAAATATCATTATGATTAAATCAAATCAATAGATGAGCCACCTAAGCATGTGCATCAAAGATTACCTGGTCAAACAAGTAAGTGCTCAAATACATTATGCGACTTTCCAAGCTTGGATATGGAAGGGTTGACGAGGTGTCCTATTGGGTAGAACTTTCCCTGGCTCAAGGAGTGTTTCCCAAGTGATCCCTCTCTAAGACATGTGAAATGGATGAAGTGATTAAGGATCAAGACTCACTAGGCATGGGGTTCATGACATACAAGGGCTTGTAGTGTCTCATTCATGGGTGCCTTTGTATAGGGTGTGTGACACCTTCGTTTGCAATGCACTTTTTTCCAAGCCCGTCCTCTTGCCATTCTTTGTTTCTTTCATGTTTTAAAGGACGAGTTGAAGGCCACTGAACTGGCGTGGTGTTCAAATAATGACAGTGTCACTCACAAATCTCTTGCAGAAATGAAAAGGTTGGCTCGTGATGAGACCCACTTTCTCTCATCCATGTAACTGAGAGCCATTACACTAGCTTGGTGACCAAATGATGGGAATTTCATACTGTTAGATACCTATGACCATGATAGGTTGGCTCGTGATGAGACCTCTTATCCTTCAACTAACCCCCTAAGCATTCTATCATTTATTCTTGTGGGTCCCCATTTTCTTACAGATAAGAATTTTATTGCTTTCTTGTGGGATCCCTAGGTGAAGTATCTGGAAGGTTTATACATAAGATTTTATCTTTTTAACCAACAAAAATCCCTCTGGGCCTTCAGCCCCTTCTTCCCATAGAATGAGGGAAAACCCCTTCTTAGGTCAATACACCCTAAAATCCCAAGAGACAAGGAAATGGGGGGTTTTAGTGATGGAAATTGATAAGTATGGTTGGGAATGGTACGATGGCTCCTCAAGGGAGTTCCTAGTAGAAAACCCATTCCTGAGGAAGACCACTTACTAGGGAACAATGTCAACCACCAAGGTGAAACAAGGAAAAAGGCATAATGTCCAAGCATATATCATGAAATCTAAAGCAGTCTAAGATACAACATACTCAAAATGCCTCAAATATTGAAATGACACTCACCATAATACCTAATGTGTGCCTCATGGAGCAAGGCCCATTGCCTTTCAAAATCTAGCGGGTGTGGTGAATTCCATCCTGAAAATATTGACCTCTATGGTGGTGAGAAGGGTCTCCATTTGTGCAAGTGGACATTGTTGGTCATGTAGTCTCTCGACACTCCATATATGCAACCTGAGGGCCTCGAGACATGAGGTAGTTATCCCTATCTGCAACGTGTACCTCATTGTTGGACATGTGGTAGTTATCCCACAAAATAGGGATAACAAGGACAACAAATTTCAATTAGGAACCTGTCAGGGGGCAGTCATTTGGAGGCTAACAACATTTATATCCTGGTATAGAGCAGCTCACCAAAAGGGAGTAGTAGAATACCAAGGCCATCATTACCACAGTTTCTCAAGGAGAAGCAGAAAGAAGTTCCAAAACAACAGGATCAGGATGGTGACCCTCTTAAGGGTTACGAAGAGTACTTAACCACACCAGAGGATTTCCAATTAGCATTTTCTTTCCAGGACTACTACAATGATAAATATAGGAACAAACCAAGAGAGTGGAACAAAACATCGCAGTACCAACAAAACTATAATCTTATTCATAGGGTGGGTAGATTAATTATTCCCTCATTTGATGCGTTAGCTAAGAATTCAATGAGTGCTTGGGTGCAGAAGATGGACACCTACCTCTAACTCAACCCCATGACCGAGGCAAGGGCAATCAATATTTCCACCTTACATTTGGATGGGGAAGCTCATGAATGGTGGCATCATGGGTTGGTCACACTTGGACATGACAACATTACACCCTATATAGAATTCACCCAGAGATTGATTGATAGGTTCGAAAGGAAGGATCTTGAAATTCATTTTAGGGAGTTGGCACAATTGAGGTAGGCAAGTACACCAGAGGCATTTATCACAAAATTTCATAGGATGGTTGTCAAGGTAACTGATATTTCAGAAAAAAGGCTAGTGATGTTATTCACAAAATGGTTAGCACCCTTGAAGGGTTGGGTTAAGGATTTTAGCCCACCCACATTACTATTGGGTTTTTAACGAGCATAATAAAATATATTTGTGAGAGAAAAATAATAATACACAAGTAACCATACACATAAACACACAATTATCCTGGAAAACCCCTACCAAGAAAAACCATCCTAATAATATATCTATTATTAACCTTGACTTAAACCGGCCAAGCCAAGCCAAGTGAGGTAGCCATCGCTCACCTCCAGGCCAAGTTACAATGGATTCTTACAAGCCTTATAAAGGATTTTTCACATGCATTCTCCGGAATACAAAACCATGAGCCATCAATACCATGTGCTCGAAACCATATGCTGAGACCTAAACCACTTTGACTCATTCCCGAGTCAAGGTTAACCCTAACAATCCCCCCTTTAAAATTGACTTGGGGATTTCGTATGTAGCCCCCCTATCACCTAGATCTGCCTCCCAACTTTACCAGTGAGTTACCAGGGGTACTCATTCCTTACCAATTCGTACATCCATATGCCCTTTTACATGCAAACATTTCCTGCTCCATAATTTTTTATTTTTTTTCATGTGTCTCATGGTGACTACACCATCACCATTGGTTGCTACATCCTCTCTCTTTTCCATGCTAATCTTCTTTCTCGTTGCCTGCTACTTTGGATATGCTCTCCATGCATCGAGGATCATATCCATATCAAAACCCTATGGCTCTGATACCAATTGTTGGGTTTTAACAAGCATAATAAAATATATTTGTGAGAGAAAAATAATAATACACAAGAAACCATACACATAAACACACAATTATCCTTGAAAAACCCTACCAAGAAAAACCATCCTAATAATAGATCTATTATTAACCTTGACCTAAACTGGCCAAGCCAAGCCAAGTGATCTAGTCATCACTCACCTCCATGCTAAGTTACAATGGAGCCTTACAAGCCTTATAAAGGCTTCTTCACATGTATTTCTCTAGTATACAAAACCACGAGCCATCAATACCATGTGCTCGAAACCATGTGTTGAGACCTAAACCACTTTGACTCATTCTCGAGCCAAGGTTAACCCTAACAATATCCCCTTTAAAATTGACTTGGGGATTCCACATGCATCCCCCCTATCACCTAGGTCTGCCTCCCGACTTTACCAGTGAGTTACTTGGGATACTCATTCCTTACCAGGTCTTACAGTCATATGCCCTTTTACATGCAAACAATTTCTGCTCCATAAATTTTTTATTTTTTTTCATGTGTCTCATGGTGACCACACCATCGGTTGCTACATCCTCTCACTTTTCCATGCTCATCTTCTTTCTTGTTTCCTGCTACTTTGGATATTCTCTCCATGCACCGAGGATTATAGCCATCTCGAAACCCAATGGCTCTGATACCAATTGTTGGGTTTTTAACGAGCATAATAAAATATATTTGTGATAGAAAAATAATAATACACGAGCAACCATACACATAAACACACAATTATCCTAGAAAACCCCTACCAAGAAAAACCATCCTAATAATAGATTTATTATTAACCTTGACCTAAACTAGCCAAGCTAGGCCAAGTGAGCTAGCCACCGCTCACCTCCAGTCCAAGTTACAATGGAGCCTTACAACCCTTATAAAGGCTTCTTCACATGCATTCTCCAGCATACAAAACCATGAGCCATCAATACCATGTTCCTGAAACCATGTGTTGAGACCTAAACCACTTTGACTCATTCCCGAGTCAAGGTTAGCCCTAACAATTATAGGATGCCATCAGGAAAAATTAGGATATGGCAGAAACAACGGTTAGGAAGGCCCCAGTAAAACCCTTCATTCCTCAGAAGGGTCAGGAGAAGAAGTTTCCCTAGAAGACATGCACAGGGAAAGATCGACTAGACGAAGACACTTGGAGGGAGCTTAGAAGAAAGAAACTATTCTTTAGTTGCGAAGATCCATGGGAGCATAGTCATCGGTGCATGGGAAAAGGAAAGGTCCATTATATTGAATTACTATCCGATGAAGAAGATGAAGGCGAAGAACATAACCTCCATAGTCCAGATGAGGGACAAAACAATGGTGAGGCACGACACCTTGAAATTACAGAACAAGTATCATTGCAAGAAGGGGTCAAGAAGGTGACGATAGCCATGTTGTCATGAGTCCTTGGGTATTATACCTTTCAAATCAGGGGAATTGTGCAGCGGTGGAGAGTTACAATGCTGATTGATGGAGGGGCCACCCACAATTTCATTGATGCAGCATTGGTTACTAGGAGACAAATTCCTACAAAGGAATTTGAGGGATTTGAAGTAGTAGTGGCAGATGGATACAACATGACTTGTACCCAAAGGATTAGAGGGTTAGAGGTGACATTGGGAAACTATACATTGACCGGTGATTTTTATGTAGTGGATCTAGTAGACACCAATGTAGTATTAGGAGTACAGTGGTTATATTCCCTCAGAGACTTCAAAATGAATTATCAAGAGATGAGGATGGAATTCATAGATGCTAGAGGTCATCAGGTTATCCTAAGGGGTATTTCATCAGAAGCACCCAAATTTGTATCCAACGGAAGCATGGAGGCTCTCTTTAGACACGAAGATGTCACATGTGCAACAAAGTGTTTGGTCACAATGCAAAAGCCATCCCAAGATCGTCAGCATTACTCGATGGACATACAATTGTTACTGGGTAAGCATGATAAGGTATTTGGGCCATTTCCAGTAGGAATACCACCATACAGAGTATTCGAGCATGTCATTGAGTTGGAGGAAGGCACCAAGCCAGTGATTACTACACCATATAGGCACCCAAATAAGTTCAAGGATGAAATAGAAAAGGCTATACAAGAGCTATTGGAAATGGGATACATCCGACCTAGATCTAGTCCATTTTCTTCCTCAGTAGTATTGGTGAAAAAGAAGGGTGGCACGTGGAGAATGTGCATTGACTACAGGGCTCTAAACAAGAAGACTATTAAGAAAAGATATCTTCTACCAAAGATTGATGAGCTGATAGATGAGCTACATGGAGCGGTATATTTTTCGAAGATTGACCTTCGATCAAGATACCACTAGATCAGGGTGAGAGAATAAGACATCCACAAAAAAACATTCATATGTATGTAGCTTTTAACCTTGTACAATATTGCATTGCAAACATATTTTCAATAAAATAACATAAATTTTGAATAAATGGAAAATACACACATTACTCATAAATTTTTCCCCTGGAAACCCAAACCGAGAAAACCAACATATTATATATTCATTCATTATGATACATTGTTTACAATACAATATACACATAGAAGCCAGCGGCATCCAAAACCCTAACCCAATGACCTGGATTAGTCAAAAACCCTAATTCCTTAACCAGAAATAAAAAACCATGTGTCGAAAAACCACCCAACAATGGACACGAAAATCAGGGTGACATGAAAAATGAGGCAAAAAAATGGGACATGTTTCTCGAGGAAAAAAAAAATCTCGGGGGAATTTTCCCTAAACCTCCGAAGGGGGGGCCTGGCAGCACCCCCCCTCCCCCCCCCCTCCCACATGCCCAGTGCAACGTAGCAAACACTAGAGCTAGTTGTGCAAAGAATATAACACATGCCCAACATTCTCCCACTTGTTGTTTTTTTGCATACCAAGGGTTACAAGGTTACAAAGTCAATAATCCAGAGAAGTAATTCCTATGGATCCTCTACACCAAGAGAACTTCTCAGTGCTCACATATTTTTGTTAATGAATCTACAACATTCTTCAAAGTGTTCACCTTCATCAACAACACTTTATTTTCTTCAACCATGTCTCTCACAAAAAGTGATATTGAATATCAATATGCTTTGTCTTTGAATGATAAGTCAAGTTCTTCACTAGAAAAATTGCACTCTGACTATCACAATCTATCCTTACAGCTTGTTGTACCAACCCAATACTTGAACACAATATTTGTAACCATAATTATGTTTGACACACCTACCACACTTAGAGGGGGGGTGAATGAGTGTGGGGCTCTTCTTCCCAAAACTTCCCTCTTGCACTAAAACTCATCAATTAGCATTCAACATTTTATTCATTACCCATTGTTGTCATTTATAACCAGCTAGATGTGAGCACATATCAGCAACATATTTTAGCAATATATCATCAACAAGTCATCATCACAATGAACACAAAGAACACAAGATGTATGTACAATTTTCTTTTTATTATGGACTACAATCCTTGGGGTTTATCAGCAACAACTGAATAGAGTACAACTCTACAACAGCACCAGCTCTATATGCAAGACTCAACTTACATTCTCAGCACCAACTGAGATGAGGCAAAAATCCTCAACAGATATCAATCTTTCAATAGGTACGCGACCTATTAGTAGTGCATCTCGAGTGTGCACGTGTCCTGGCTCACTATAGCCCATGTGTGAACGTGGCCAGTGTATAATGCAACAAGCGTATGCTTCTGAGAAACTAGGGTTTTTCTTTTCTTCACATGTTCAGATCCTATGAAACCTGCAATCACTTTCTCTTATGTCTTCCACTGTCCAAACTGATCCACAGCTAGTCACAACACATCTAAGCTCTCCAATAGCTTTCTCATGCTCCACAATAGATCAATATGAATGCTATCTCAATCATGTATAAATAACTAGTATACCATAGTAATCATGTAACTACTGAATCACAATAGTGTTGCTCACTCGATCAACCAAATCAACCAAACTGAGCCACATCATAGAAGCCATACCAAGAATTCCCTAAGCATTCACAACACATCAAACAATAGTATCCATCAAGACAATAATGTAACCATACCAGTGTCTTGGTGATAGATCTGAGGCCATAGAATGCAGATCTAGAACCTGCCTCATCATTCAAGAGCTTGGCACCAACTCAAACAAAAATATCCATGATTTTATCCACTCCATGCTCCATGTACACAGTCAACTCGTGTGTACACTCACCCTATACATAGCCATCCCACGTGTACATGCACCCTATACACAGACAACCCGCGTGGACATCAAAAAATAGGGTTTTCTATGAATCTGAGACTTTTGTCATCAAGATCTCCGACATTGCTAAAACTTTGATGCATCCATGAGATCCTCCTCTCACTCTCTTCCTCAGAATAGATCTTCAATCATGCTCAAGAGATCCACACAATAGGATGCTCTCACAAGAAGCTCTCCATCAATACTCCAAAAGATATTCACAAGAAGCTCTCCAATGATCCACAAAAAGGATTCTCACCAAAATGTACATTTTACAAGAGATCCTAGCTTCTTATTTATAATTTCATCTTCTAGGTCACTTAACCCATTTTTAGGTTACTTAACCCATTTCTAGGTCACTTAACCTATTTTCCTTATTTTAGGATTAGCTACTTTCCATGAATAGAAATCTCTCCAATACTTTATCATTTAAATATTCCTTCTTGATTTTGTCACTTCATTTTATCATTTAAATAATCTTTCTTGATTTTGTCACTTTACTTTATCATTTAAATAATGATTTCTTCTTTTCAAGAACTTTGACTTATTTGACCTTGGGGGCTTCAAGCCTTCATATGGGGGTCCTCCAACTTCATAAGGCCATAACTCTCAAACCGTGAGGAGTTATGTGACATTCCACATACCACTGGAAATGGCATGATAAGCACTATCCATCTAGGATAGTTTTACCAACAACTTCATTGATCTTCATCTCATTATTCCACATACAAGCATGGGTCCTCCAACCATTCTCCTAGGATAACTCAATCCGTAAAGCATCTTCCTGTGAGGGCTTTCACCATAAGGGGATGACTTTGGAGTTCATCCATTTGTGCACCTTATCAACCATGATAAGACAATAATGATTCATCTTTTCATCAATTCACCACCGCATCATATATATAAACTATGCATCATGTATCAATGACAACTCATTGATCCATCTTCATCAATGCATCATATGAATGATCCATCTTTATCAATTGGTTTCCACTTGGACATCTATCATTCTCGTCAAGGGCATCATATCAATGATCCATCTTTATCAATTGGTTTCCACTTGGACATCTATCATTCTCATTAATGCATATTCATTGTTCATCAATCAATCAATTACTTGGCATCAATCAATGACATCAATCAAACCAAATCATTTACATCAATGACATATGATCCAACAATCTCCCAAATAATCAAACCATTAGCATCAATGAAAACATGATCCAACAAATTCTTCCTTACTTGCATGAGTGGCTGCCATGTATTCAACTTTTGTAGTTGAAAGTTCCACTACAGACTGTCTTTTTCTCATCCAACTGATTGCTCCTCCAAACAAGTTAAACACATACCCTCTTGTAGATCTCCTACGATCCAGATCTCCATCCCAGTCTGCATCCACAAATCCATGTATGTCCAACACTCTTTCCAATCCTGGTCTTCCTTGGTAGCACAATCCATAGATAGCAGTGCCACGCAAATACATGAAAACCCTTTTTATTGTTGTCCAATGCTCATTCCCTAGTTTTGACATATACTAGCTCAAAAATCCCATTGCATGTGCAATTTTTGGTCTAGTACAGACCATTGCATACATCAAACTGCCAATTGCACTCGCATATGGAACACGAGACATGTCCTCCTCCTCTTCATGTGTCTTGGGACACTAATCTTCAGATAACTTTACACCAACAGGAATATGGACCTTGATCGATTTACATTCCTGCATACTAAACCTCTGCAATATTGTCAAGACATATTTTCTCTGATTTAACCATAGTTTCCTCTTTTTCTGATCTCTTTTAATTTGCAGCATCGAGATCCTTCATGTCAAATTTAGAGGACAACTGAGTTTTCACATCCTAGATAATCTCCTTGTTGTTTCCTATCAGCAACATGTCATCCACATACAAGACCAAATAAATCAAATGATCACCAATTAATTTAAAATACACAAAATGATCCTCTTTGCTTCTTGTGAAGTCAAGTCGCAGCATACAAGTATCAAATTTTTTATACCACGTCCTTGGTGATTGTTTTAAACCATACAGGGACTTTTTCAGCTTGCATACCAGCTCCTTCTTTCCCTTCACAGCAAATCCTTATGGCTGCTTCATATAGATTTCTTCTTACAAATCCCCATGTAGGAATGTTGTCTTCACATCCATCTATTATAATTCAAAATCAAATGCAGCAACAACAGATAACAGAAATCTTATAGAAGTTAACTTGGCAATAGGAGAAAAAATCTCACCAAAATCAATTCCCTCAACCTGGGAATAACCCTTTGCTACTAACCGATCTTTGTATTTCTCCACTTTGCCTTCTACATTCAACTTCTTTTTAAATACCCATTTTCTTCCAATGGGATTTCTTCCAGTGGAAAACTCCACTAGATCCCAGGCCTTATTCTTATCCAAGGTTACCATTTCTTCATCCATGGCCTTTTTCTAGAGTTTTCCATCCTCTGAATCCACTGCATCACTGACAATTCTAGGATCATCATCAGTAATAGACAAAGCAAAATTTGAACGAAAATAAGATGGAGTATACCTTTTCGGTAGCCTTCTTTCTCGAATCGATCTCCTCAATACTAGAGTATGAGGATCTTCTTCTTCTTATTCATGTTCTTCTATATAGTCTAATTCATCATCCTTTAAATCAAACTCTATTTTCTCTAGTTCTTCCTTACTTGGTAGGACTTCCTGTTTAACAACATCCTTCATTTCTCTAAATACCACATCTTATCTATACACAACCTTCTTAGTTTCTGGGTTCCAAATCTTATAACCTTTGAGACCATATTTATATCCAATAAAGATACACTTTTCAGCCTTATTATCTAGCTTACTCATGTTTTCCTTTGGAACATGAACATAGGCCTCATAGCCAAATACCTTGAGATGTGTGAGAGAAGGTTTCCTACCAGTCCATACATATTATGGAGTCTTGTCATCCAACACTGATGAGGGTGATCTGTTGACCAGGTAACATGTAGTACCCACTACCTCTACCCAAAATTATTTCCCTAACCCGGCACCACTAAGCATGCACCTTGGTTTTTCCATCAGTGTCATGTTCATCCTTTCTGCAACTCCATTCTGATGAGGTGTATACAGATTAGTCGGATGCCTTGCTATACCACACCACTTACAAAATTCTTCAAATTTATTCCCGCAGAACTCTCCGCCATTATCTGTCCTTGACACCTTAATTATTTTCTCTGTTTAATTCTCAACAGGAGCCTTAAACTCTTTAAACCTGTCAAAGACTTCAAATTTTTTCCTGAGGAAATATATCCAAGTATTCCTCGAGAAGTCATCTATAAATGAGACATAGTACACATATTTTCCCAATGATGGAACTGACACAGGTCCAAACACATCACTATGAACTAGATGTAAAATTCCTTCTTCCCTCGTTGCACCATAGGGTAATCTTACTCGATTTTTCTTTCCATATACATATTTTTCACAGAAATCAAAATCTAGAGAGAATATAGACATACCTTCAACCATATCTTTACCGTGTAGTAGTCAAAGACCCTTCTCTCCAATATGCCCCAATCTTTGATGCCACAACATAACCTCTTCTCCAGAGACTATAGGATTTCTTTCTTCTTCAACTCCAATATCAGGAAAAATGGAACTATTACACCCATCACTAATAGTGCTTCCTTGTAGCTTATACAAAGTTCCAAACTGAACTCCCTTCAGAAACACCATTGCTCCTTGAACCCTCCTGCAGGTTTCCTTTTCAAATATTGTTTTTACCCTTGCATCGTCCATTTTTCTTACAAAAAACAAATTTCTGGCCAATCCTGGGATGTGCAGAACACCAAGTAGTGTTCTAATCCTTCCATATATGAGCCTCAACTTAACTTTTCCTTGACCTATGATTATGGCTATTGAGTCATCACCCAGGAAAACATTACCTCCATCATAACTTTCATATTCACAGAACCACTTCCTATTGAGATTTATATGAAAGGATGCATTTGAGTCAACCAACCATGCCTCATGATCTAGATGTGTGCTTGAAGAATCCAAGTACACATCCCCTCCTTCTTCCTTGGAGGTCTTTTTTCTGTAGAAGGAGATTCTTCAGATCCGTTATTTTTCTCAACTTTGGATCTACACTGCTTCTTTTAGTTCCCTTCTTTTCCACATCTCCATCATACCTTTACAAACTTTCTGGGAGACTTGGATCTTCCCTTATACTTATATATCCCACTTGATGACTTAGATCTATTTCTTTCGTGGGAGAGTCCTCTTGCAAATAATGCATATGTGCTCTGTCCTTCCATGTTCTTTTGTCTCATCTCCTCTGACAACAAGGATGAGACCACTTCATCAAAATTCAAGGCAGTTTTATTACTACCTATGGCCACAACCAGACTATCCCACGAGTTTAGTAAAGAGCATAGTAAATTGATACACTTATCTTCATATGAAATTTTAATCTCAATAAATACTAACTGACTTAGCACAGTATTGAAGGTGTTCAAATGCTCTGTCATTGAGTATCCTTCTCTCATCGTCATGTTATACAGCGTCTTTCTCAAGAATAGTTTATTTACTAGTGACTTAGACTTATACAAATTCCCTAATTTATCCTATAAATATTTGGTTGTAGCTTCCTCTAACACATTCAGTAATACTGAATCTGAGAGACACAGTCAAATTGTGCTCTTCGCCTTCCAATCCAACTTTTTCCAATCATATGTTGAAGTTCTTGTAGGTGCAGTACATGGATCCACCATGACCCATTGTTCTCTGTCCACCAATAGATCTTCCATATTGAGCTTCCACGGCTCAAAATTTTTTCCATTAAACGTCTTGATCTCCATTTTCTAATTTCTCATCATTTCTTTTCACCTAAAAAATCAATACCACAGATCTCCCACTGTAACAAGGCTTATCACAATCCTGAGCCAAACCTTTGACCACAAAGGCATCCCCCTGAAGCCAACAAAGCTTTGATACCAAATGTAGATTTTAACCTTGTACAATATTTTACTACAAATATATTTTCAATAAAAGAACATAAAATATACAATGGCAAATACACACATTACGCAGAAAAATTTTCCCCTGGAAACCCAAACCGGGAAAACTAGCATATTCTATATTCATTCATTATGATACATTGTTTACAATTAAACATACATATAGGATCCAATGGCATCCAAAACCATAACCCAATGACCTGGATTAGTCAACAACCCTAATTCCTTAACTGGAAATAGAAAACCATTGAAAAAAACCATGTGCCGAAAAACCACCCAACAATGGACATGAAAATAGTGGTGACATAAAAAACAAGGCAAAAAAATGCGACATGTTTCCCAAGGGAAAAAATTTACTCAGGGGCGCTACCCCTGAACCCCCTCACAGGGGGGATATCGCCCCCCCTCAAACTCTCTTACACACCCAATGCAATGTAGCAGTAGCAGACACTAGAGCTAGTCGTGCAAAGAATATAACACATACCCAACAATGTCACTATGGTCACTATGAGTTTGTAGTCATGCCCTTTGGGTTGACTAACGCACCAGCTACCTTCCAGTCATGTATGAACTATATCTTCAACAAACAGTTGAGAAGGTTCCTATTGGTGTTCTTTGATGATCTTTTGATCTACAGTAAGACGTGGAAGGAACATCTAGGGCATGTGGATGATATTCTCACCATTATGGAGGAGCATTCGCTTTTTTCCAAGGAGGAAAAGTGTGAATTTGGATTGACGGAGATCATGTATTTAGGGCACATAACATGTGTTGAGGGAGTGAAGTTGCATCAAGAAAATATCCACTCAGAACTGGTAACTGTGATTCATTGTTTCCATGGGCTTCAATCGATATAGAAATTGTAGGAGGTTTCTCTGTTATATCTTCTAATTCTAACCTTGTGAAGGCCTCTCTTGTACCAAGTCTATCATATCCGTCTCCTTTTCGATGACTATAGTGCTACTTTGTACTGGAATTTTTCTCTGGATTCAATTGTGCAAGAATAACACGATTGTCATTGGCATTCATCACATGTGCATCTTGGTCCCTCATAAACATCACTAGTAGACAAGAGCCCATCAACAACGCAAATGAAAATTCTTATATTTTGGCTACTTTTTATCAGTTGTAATACATTTTTTGATATTGCACATTTTCACAACATACATAAGAGATACATTAAGAGGGGATAGCTACAAATTATAACTTTGTTATCTTTAGGTGTCTTTGGTCAGCTTTTGATCTTAATCATGCATTTTGAACTACTTACTATTTTAAATCATGCTTCATTGTTCTGAAGTTTGTTGGTGTTAGTGTCTACTTTGGATTTCTTGCAAAAGTTGATATTAGTTACAAGAAAGGTTGAATGATCATATACATTGCTTGGTTTAAGTGGCTAAAAAATTGTCTTATCAAGTCAATAGTGCAATTTCAATTTTTTTCTTCAAATGGTTAAAAATAACACCACGGCTCTATGCTAAGTTACATTATTAGTGATCGCATGTACATTTTGAATTTCTTTAAATATGAATCGTATTTTTCATACTTTAATAACTTTGATATCATTAATTATACATCATGGTCACCTTACCACCTATAATTTCTCAACAAGGTACCCCTAGTACCATAATTATGTCTCTTATGAATGCATATGCATATTGTCATGAAATGCATCATATAACATGATAATAACAACAATGTGAACTTGCATAAGTACATATAAATCATAAATAGCATATGTAAATAATATAAAACGTAGCATTGTCCCCAAGGTGTAGGACAGTCGGTGACAAAGTGTGTTGTTAAGGCACTCCCTGATGTTAAAGTCACCAATTCGAAACCTGTGGGGACAAAAAATCCAGCCATGTTAAGGGTTGGTGTGGCTCTGGCCGGGTGCAATCCTCGGGTGATTTTGACAGCTTAGATGCCCCCGAGTCGTGGTTTCTCAACCATAGGCTAGTCATGCAGGTCATGAACAAACTAGCAAACAAAAAAATATATAAAAAACATAACATTAAGCACATAAAACTATATCCATAACACTTATCTTGTGTAAATAGTAGCAATTGGCTACAGACCTCAAACGTTCCACCCGATCATAGAGATTGTTGTTCTAGTCTCTCAATAGCAAGTCATCCCCAAGATGGAGCTATGCCTCCACCGAGGAAAAGGCACTCACTATGAGTCAACTAAATTCTCACAGTTGGTACTGGGCTCAAACTAGTCCAAGGTACCAAACTTTAGCAGCAACTCCAACCAACATTCTCTCATTCCCCTCAACTTGCACAACTCAAGGAAATATACCCCCTTATCTACACCAAAGTCCCTCAACTTGTCCCACTTCCTTTCTAGGGCTCCAATGTAGGTCGCACAGGAAGTCTCAAAGTTGTCATTCGAGGAGCTCCAACTTCACTCGTGGAGTCTCCAGATACCCTCCAGGCCTCACACCAAGGGAAACCTATCCCAAAAAATTCCCCCTCTATGGATCTAGCCTTTCCCAAAGAAACCCAAGGAGAATTGTTTCCAATAGTCACACATGATTCACCTAGAACCCACAAGGTATTCAACTCACAGGGTATCAATGGCTCCCTAGCTCACACTCCCAATATGCAATGGTAACAATGGAAAAGAAATTATTTTTTTCCATTTCCTACTAAGCTCATACTTTAAATATGCATGGCCCCTTTGTCACAAATGGCACACATGGAGCACATTCCTACCACTTACGAACTTAGGAAATTATATAAAATCATAACTTAGGACTTAGGAATATTTTAATATTTTTGGGCTTAGCCCATTTTCCTTAAGCCCTTAGCCCCATTTCCCTCTTGTGGAGTCTGATCCCCTCATACTCTTTTGTCTGAATTGGTCTATAGCCATGATGTATTTTATTAATGTGTTTGAGTGTGATTACAATGTACAATGCTAGGCTCACCGTTTTCCTTAATCCCTTAGCCCCATTTCCCTCTTGTGGAGTCCTAGCCCCTCATACTATTTTGTCTAGCTTGGTCTGCAACTGTGATGTATGTTATTAATGTATTTGAGTGTGATTACAATGTACAATGCTAGGCTCACCGACCTTTCAACATACAGACTCTCTGGCGGAATATCACATACATACAGAGACACTCCAATCCCAAAACATACTGACTCACCAACCTAAAATATCATATGTACACATATACAATTATACCCTGGGGATAAACTAAGAATATTACAATGTACAAGTCAAAAGTTGTAAAAAACAAAGACATTTGAAATTGTGTTGTTTACAATGTTTTTTATAGCTATATAGTATTCTTTTCCTTTACATTATATGGATGGATATTATCAACTATTGATTTCTTCCGAGATCATCACCCTTGACTAACATAGTTGCAAAGGTCAATCTAAGATTTGATAAGAATGATGCATAGCTTCTAGAATTGAAAGGATTATCATCAAAACACTAAAAGAGCAAGATCAATACCTACTGGAATTGTCATAGAGTTGACATGAATTACACATTGAGAAGTTTAGGATCCTGGGGTCTAGGATTCCTCTATTGCATCTTTGATAATGACCTTGGTAAGAAGTCCCATCATCCTATCACAGGCTTGTGTAATGCACATGATTTATGGTTGTCTTACATCTAGTTATTTTAAAAAAATATATGTTGGTTGATCAATGATTTTGTGATAATGGATTCCATTAAGAAAATTATCTGACCCAATGGAAGAAGGTTTGTTGAAACCAACCCTTAGAAATGCATATGTAACAAAAACAAACCAATTTGGTGGTTTCATTTGAATGTCAATGCGATAGCTGACTTGTTTGCTTTCTCTTCCTACTGAATGATTGGATAAATGAACGTTGAACAATCGCCATTTCTATTAATTCACAAGTGTAGGTTGGGATTCAATTTCATTATTTCACCCTTAATCTAAAGTGGCCAAAAACATTTTAAAGCTTTTTTTTGAAGTGTTGGTCTGCAAGTCAGACTTACTCTTGATTTTGTTCTTAAAGCTTCTTTTGTGAGGAAATTTGAATAATTTGCACCATGTTAAATGGGTCTAAGATTAAATTGGTTAACCCCTTATGTGGATACTGCACCATGTTAGATGAATTAGCTCATGCTTTTCAAAATCACGTTAACATTATTGTCTCTGATATGCCATTGTTTCCTACTAGTATGCTAAAGTCTTGAACCCGATGTTTCCTTCAAGTTCTTGTTTAGGGTTGGTAACTAGAAAAAAAAAACATTTTTGTATGTGTTGTGTTATTGTTTCATACTAGTATGCCAAAGTCTTGAATTGGTACTGTAGGTTTCCTTCATCAATTACATCGTTGTAGTTGAGTGGTAAGTGGTTTTTGGAGGTTTCCTTCATCAATTACATCGTTTTAGTTGAGTGCCAAGTAGTTTTTGGAGGTTTGCTTCATCAATTACATCATTGTAGTTGAGTGCCAAGTGGTTTTTCCAACCCGCAAACCCATACTAAGCACACGTTTCCGCAAGAAAGTTTCACACAAATACACATGATTAAGCCCAAATTTGAGATTTTAATAATGATTCTCCTTTCCCTGTCATAGAGATAATGGTAGAGAAATCATTTTAAAAAAGGACAGGGCAAGAAACCCAAGGATGTGAGATGTATGAAAAAGAGTGTATGGGATAGTTTGATGTTGTTATTGAATCTTTGTTTATATAAGAGTGCTCCCTTGTATGAATTGACAAACATTATTCTTTTGGGTTAGAGATTATTACCTCTTGTTACATAAATATGGTAGGAATTGGTTGATTAAGTGAAGACTTAGGTTTTAGGTTTCTATGAGTACTAATTTGTTATGTTTAAATTTGGAAATATTTTTAGGTAGAGTTTAAGTTTAAATTCAATTCCATGAAAGAAAATAGAGGTGTGGAATATATTTCTTACACTAAATAATATTAAAAAGATTGTCTAAAAAAATTTAAACACATAGTTGCACATGATAAGCAGAAAATAAATGAAAGAAACAACAAACCATTATACAATGATTTTATGGGGAAAACTCTTCCAACAGAAAAAACCCACACTCTAAAGCATGTTCAATGTGTTATTCAACAACTAAATAGTTTCGATACAATACAATACATAGTGTTTATGCTTTCAACAAGAGTGTTCAACAACAATATAAGGATTCCAAAGAAATTTTGGAAGCATAATAGTAAGTTAAAACTCACACATTGTTTTTCTCTAACTCTAGCACTCAATAAATAGGCATAACAAAACCATAAACCATTTATGGTTTTCCAATTCTACATACTGGAAACCGCTAGAAATTAATTGGCCAATTGTTTCTACTTATCATTCATTGCATGCTATCTATGCCACTACTAAACATTTATTCTCTATTATTCCTCAACATTTATTCCCTACGTACTGGAGACATCAATCCCCACTGCTTGATGTTAGTAGGCACCAACCTACTTTCAAGTTTGCAAATTCTTCTTTAGAGGTTGAACCTCTGCATTTCCTTCACATGTATTCTTGTTGCTTCTATCTTCACCAAGTCTACTCGTTTCTTCTACCTTAGCTCTGCCTTCACCATATCTTCTTGCTTTTTATGCTACTTCTGCCTTAGATATGCATTTACAAGTTTTGCTTGCTAGAATGCTAGATCTACTTGCTAGAACACCAGATCTACTTGCTAGAACATCTTATCTACTTACTAGAATTCTTGATCTACTTTCTAGAACACCAAATCTAATCTTTGCTAATATTCAATCGTTGCTCCTTGAATGATATTCAATCGTCACTCCTCAAATGATATTCAAGTGTCACTCGTCCCACTTCTTCAAATGTTATTCATAAGAATATTACATTTTCACCAACACATTTTCTCACATTATTCTTCTCATTTTATACTTTATCATAACCCTACATGAAGAGTCATGTTTTTTCAAAAAGATATGACATCCATTAATTAAATAATTAATTTCCCTCTTTTTTAATTCACTTTTCAAAATACCATTTTATTTTTTTACTTCTTTACGTTAATTCACTTTTTTTTTTTTTTTTAATACTCATGTTTCACGTAACTTCATTTTTTATTTTGAATTCACATTTCTATATAAAATCATTTTTTTCACATAACTTCATCTTGAATTCACCTTTTTACGTAAAGTCACATATTTTTTTGTAACTTCATTTTGAATTCACCTTTTTACGTAAAGTCACCTTTTTCATGAGATACTTGTATTTGAATACTTATATGATATAAGTCCTTTGACATCAATGACAACAATTTTTTCAACAATCTCCCCCTTTGTCATTGATGGAAATCATGTCATTAAGACACATCATTCTCCCCCTGTGTGCAACTCTCCTCCTTTTTCTGCAATTCTCCCCCTGTGTGCAACTCTCCTCATGTATGCAAATCTCCCCCTTTGTCTACAACTTTGTCTACAATTCTCCCCCTTTGACATCAATGGAAAAGGAGTGCTCCCCCTAAGCTTGTGTTTCTCCTTAATCAATTAGTGACTAGATGAGATGGATATCGCTCCCAATTTATCTCTGAGGTATTCAAATGTCTCTTTGGAAAGGGGTTTTGTGAAAAATATCCACAATTTGTTCTTTGGTGGTATATATTACATCTTGATATTTTATTATTCTACTTTTTCTCTTAAGAAGTGATATTTGATTGGAATATGCTTTGTTTTCGAGTGCATAACAAGATTCTTTGAAATATTTATTGCACTTGTGTTGTCACAAATTATTGAGATTGGATGATCACATTCTACCTTAATATCTATCAATGTCTACTTCATCCAAAGAACTTGTGTGCAACATGATGTTGTTGCTATATACTCAGTCTCTACAATGGATAGAGAAACAAAAGACTATTTCTTGCTCAACCAGGACACTAGATTGTATCCTAGAAAGAATGCTCCTCCACTTGTGTTTTTACTATAATCAATATTGTCTGCCCAATCTGCATCTATATATGTTGTTAGAGTAAGATCTTCACTTCTTGAGTATCATAAATTGAAGTCCAGGGTGCCCTTTAGATATTTGAATATCATTTTCACTGCTTGCACATGAGTATATTTTGGTGCAGCTTGAAACTGTGCAACCTATCCTATTGCTTGCATAAGGTCTGACCTTGATGTTGTCACATATAGTAGGTTGTCAATCATTGGCATGTACAATGTTTGATTTGCTTATGGAGATTCATCATTTTTGCTCAATTTACAACCTATGACCATGGGTCTGTTGACTGGTGTACAGTCTTCCATTCTGAATTTCTTCAACATTTCCTTGACAAACTTGGTTTGCGAAATAAATATGCCTTTGTTAGATTGAGAGATTTGTAATCCAAGAAATAATGACAATTCACCAAGCATAGACATCTCAAATTCCTTTTTCATTTCTATTGCAAACTCTTAGCACATTTTGTTTATACTTCCTTAAAAATGATGTCATCTACATAAACCAAAACAATCAATTGATTTTCTCCTACTGTAACATAGTTACCAACTTAACGAGAACTCTCTAGAGTTCTCGTTTTTTCAAAGTGGTTATTTTTACCCCTAAATCAAAAAGTGGTGCTACTAGTAACACATTTTTTTTTACAGTGGTTAAAATTCATACCCATTCAAACCCTTTGCATTGCCAAATGATGTCATTGTGGACAAAGAATTTAAAATTGGCCCTTGAACCGAAAACTATGCTACCAGTAGCACCAAAAAAAAAATTGGAGTTAAAATTATAACTTAATTGAAATTGTGACCTCGACAATGACTACCATTGTCGATAAACAACTCAAAATTGGCTCATAAATCATTGCTTAAAAATAATTTTTTTAATTTTTTTAAATTTACATTAAAAAATAAAGAAATTAAAAAAAAATGGAGGGTTGGTTTTAACTTCCTATAGTAGCTCCGCAGGGAATTGCTTCTGGTTCAATTCATATCTCCTCACTTGCCTTTTAGCCTTGTTCTCTTGATTGGATCTGCCTCAAATAGAAGATGAAGATGTGGGCTTAGAGCTTGAACCCCTCTTTCCCACCTTCCACGAATCACCCATCTAATAGCCCTTTTTTTGGCTTCCCACTGATATTGATTGTCGACTTTCATCGGGAGTACCAGATAGAAGTAGTTCATGGATGAAAGTTTTTTTTTCATCATGTAGTCGGTCGAATACTGCTACATCCTTCCATTCCTCAGGAAATAAAAGATGATATACTACTTTGTTGGCTCAATGGAGGGGTGAATGTGGTTATTGGAAATTGGCATCCTTTATCGAGGCCAAGAAAATAAGTCTTGAGTTACTTTTTTCTAAGAAAAACTATAACCAGAAAAACTTTATATAGCCAAGGAAAAATTTTGGAAAATAAAAATAAATAACAAAAACCAAATTTATTTAAAAAAAAAAACCTAAAAAGAGATAAAGAAATTAAAAAATATATTTAAAAAACTATTTGAAATATAAAATTTAATATAAAGTTTAAAAAAA
This sequence comes from Picea engelmannii, assembly GCA_009831015.1. NCBI lineage: Eukaryota > Viridiplantae > Streptophyta > Pinopsida > Pinales > Pinaceae > Picea > Picea engelmannii. Next base: position 519,059 of record ML789468.1, read on the forward strand.
AAATACATAAAACTAACCAAAAAATTTAAAAAATATATTAAAAAAAAATTATACAAAATATTTAAAAAAAAAAAAACTTTAAAAAATACATAATATATAATTTTAAAATCATTAAAATAATATATATATATGGATGGAGGTTGTGGCAATGGCGCTAGGGTTCTCAGCAGACTACGCGGGTTGGGGATAATCTTTGAATGCTACAATGGTGTGGAGAGGGTTTGAGTGCGGAGTAGGGTTAAGGGTTTCCACGGAAGGGGTCAAGGAAGGGAGAGACCACGCTTCTATAGTCAGTGCAGGCTTAATCATGGGCACTCAATCGTCTGAGGTGGAGGCAAATAGAAGCTCAAAGGGCGTGATGTCAAATGATGCGGTCTAGGAGGACTTTTCGGCAGGGAATCCAACACTCGATGTCAGCGAATCTAGGCTAGTGATGACAGAGGGTTTTGTTGTCATTTGTGTCAGGTTCGGGTTTGTTTCCCATGGATGATCTGTCATTTTCTAGTGGATTGGATTTCTCTAGGGGTTTGGATGTCGGTTTCTCAAGGAGTGCCTATGAGGAAGTGGGGCTTGTTTCAGATCTGATCCCAACCATGGGGTATGTTGGATTGGGTGGGAGTGGACCTAGAATTGGGGATTTTTTCGAAGGGGGACATTGGGGGTCGTCCCCAAAGACATCACTAGGACTTAGTAACAACATTATTTTTTCCTTGTCTGATGTCTTTCTTGATGTGTAAAGTAATCCTGGTGAATGGTAGGAAGGACTCGAAGGTTGAACCAATATTGGAAAACCATTTTCTCTACAACTCATTTACGGAACAACCTTCAAAGGGTCTGAAGGGTGTTGGGGGTAGGAAATTATCTTCTCGCAAAGGACCATAGTGTGCTCGTGACAGGAAAGGAACTAATCATTTGGTCTTTGGGGATGATGTAGATATGGACAGGGTGGTGGAATTCTCTGAACAAGCAGTGGTAGGTAGAGTTAGGGGGGGGGGAACTGGGTATGGCCTTCTTAAAGGATTGGGTGAATATTAATTGGATCATAGATGTTTCAAAGATGTCATTCATCCGACTTCTAGAAAGGGGATGGTTTTCTTTTATTTTGTCTTCTATGGAGGATGTAAACTGGGTTTTGTTGAAAGTTTGGAGTATGGCAGGAACACCTATTGTTCTCAAAATATGGACTCCTACCTTTGATGCTAAGAAGGAGTGGGTGAATGAGGAGCCCATCTAGATGTGTTTGTCGAGTCTGCGTATGTAGTTTTGGAACCCTGTTAGGTTTGCAGTGATTGGGAATAAGTTGGGTAGGTTCATTGAAGCAAACATGTCTTTTGAAGAGACGAGCATTATGTCGGTGGCCAGGATTCTGGTGTGAATTGACCTTCATCTGGGTCTTCTTCAGGAATTGGTCATTGTTGTGTCAACTGGATCTTTTGTTCATACCTTAGACTATGAAGGTATTCCATTCAGATTTCATAGGTGCCATTTTTATGGTCACGAGGTTGTGGACTGCACTTTACCTTTCAAAGGTAAATCTGGCTACAATAAGGGAGATGAGCAGACAGTTAAACAGATGAGCCCACCTTCGGATGTTGGTTTGGAGGAAGGGGGTATTGAGGCAGTGATAGGGGTCATTCCTATTGAAAGGGAAATATCGAAGATCCCCAATCTCCTAGAGGAAAAATGATTGGACTCTATTAATGAGGATTCAAAAATGGATGTTCCTCTTGCAGCGAAGGCTAGTCACCGGTTAAAGGATTTATTGGGTAAGTGTTATCTCGACGACAATTTGTCCTTATTTTCTTCCTTTTCTGATTCTCTAGTTGTGGATGGTATTTTTGGTGTTGTTGATACATGCCCTCGTAGGGTTTCAAATGGGACTTCTCTACCGAGCTTGGCTTATATCGCCTGTGTGTTTTCCTTGAGTGGGGTTAGTTATTCTCCTCCACTAGTCTTGTTGATGGCCACTTTGGTGGGAACGCAAGCTACTGGTGACATTTCTTTGTGCTTGATTCCTTCCCAGGTATTCTCGGCCACCCTGGCGGAAGCAGGGGTTTCGGTTCCTCATTTATCTGAGGTGTCCCTTGGTTCTTCATCCCCCTCCCTTCCTCCACTGGTTACCTCTTATTTTTTTTCTACTCTTTGTGTTACCTCGTCTTTCTCCTTTAACTCATCCTTAGGGTCCGGTATACTCTTCGGAATAGGTCCATCATCAAAGAGGATCTCTTAGTGGGCGGGGAGGTTACTCAGGGGGGGAGCGAACTGACATCTTTTCCCTGTGCTTCTTTGTCTTGCAGAGGTCGGGGCAGAAAGTCTCACCTTTTCATGGCTCAATATCGGGCTAGGATCAATCTAGCCTTGGGGAGACAATCATCAATTGAATGGGCACTTAGAGAAAAGCAAACACAAGGGGAGGTTATCTCATGGAAATTATGTCTTTCAATTGTCATGGGTTGGTGAACCCGTCAAAAAAATCGTCCTTAAGGAGATTGGTGGAATTTGTTTCACCTGAGGTTATTTTGCTACAAGAAACTACGGGTATCAGTGAATCAGTGGTATCAGTTCTAGAAACATTGCTACCTAGATGGGCTTTTGCAACAGTGGATGTTAGGGGTTGCTCTGGTGGTTTGGCTACTGGGTGGTTATTAAAGAAGTGTAACTGTGAGAGTGTTTGGGGTTTTGAGTCAGGAATTGGTTTAAACCTTTCCTCAGCAGAGTTGGGTCGTTCTTTGACTATTTTTAACATCTATGGTCCCTATTTGGATAGACAAAGATATTGGAACTCCATTTCTATATGCTCTTGGTTTAGTGAGCGAGATTTAATTATTGGTGGATATTTCAATTTCTCCATAGGGTCAGTGGAGGTTTGGGGACCTCAGGCTGTATCGGACCCTTTAACAAACTATTTTTTAAAATTGTTGGAACAATATGGACTGATTGATGTGGAGCCTACAAAAATAAATCCAACTTGGCAGAATAGAAGGGTTGGTGATGACAGGGTGGCTAAGAGACTGGATCGTTTTTTATTGGCGGAGGATATGATTGATTCTTTGGCACTTGTTAGACAATGGGTTAGTTGTGGTGGTGAATCCGATCATAGTCCGATAGTGATGAAGATATGTGGAAGGGGCAGGCGTGCCCCTAGTCCATTTAATTTTTTTGAGGGTTGGTTATCAGACCCGTATTTTCAAGCTTTAGTTAGGGGCTTGTGGACTCTAGTCTCCTTCGATCATCAAATCCCAGTGGTTGTTCAGTTTGCGGGGAACTCAAAGAGGATCAAACAAGCAACGATCTCCTAGGCACATGAAAAAAGATCAAAGAGGAACAAGAACTTAGGAACATTGAACTTACTCTTCAGGAGAGACTGGCAGCTAATGGGAAGAGGTTTCATACCCAAGTTGATAAGGAGAATTTGGTTATTTTGGAAAAAAGGCGAAGAATTATTTTGGAGGAAAAGGAAGCTCTATGGAGGCTAAAGAGACGTGCTATTTGGCTCTCTTGTGGAGATGAAAATACAAAATTCTTTCAATCTTATGCCAAAGGCAGGAAATCAACTAATACTATTTGGGAATTAAAGAAAGGGAATGGTGAAGTTGTCAACACTTTTGATGGTCTGGATGCCATGGGTATTGAACACTTTCGTGACCTCTTCAAAGTCCAGGAAGGGTCTTCTATTGCTGAAATTGTACAAGTTTCTAGGTTATTTTCTCATTTTGTGGAAGAGGAAGACAATCAAATTTTAATGGTGGATGTCACGGAGAAGGAACTTTTGGAATTTATTCACTCTTTTCAAAAAGGGAAAATCTCAGGACCGAATGGATGGCCTATTGAATTTTACCTGTTTTTTTTCAATCTGATTGGTCAAGATGTTTTGAAGGTTGTTGAGGAATCTCGGGTGAATGTTCATATACACGACCCATTAAACTCAACCTTCATTTCCCTTATACCAAAGTCAAATAATCCCTTCTCCTTTGATGACTTTCGACCAATTTATTTATGTAATTTCCTATACAAGATCATCTCAAAAGTCATAAGTAGAAGGATAAAAATTATTCTCTCCAAGAATATTTCAAGTGAAAATTTTGGTTTTCTGGAGGGAAGGAAAATACATGAGGCAATTGGGGTAGCTCAAGAAGGGTTGCTTAGTATAAAATTCAAAAATATCAGAGGGGTTGTGGTTAAAATAGATCTTTCCAAAGCTTATGACAGAGTAAATTGGCTTTATATTAGGATGATTTTGATTCACCTTGGTTTTGGGGTGGATTCTACATCTTGGGTGATGGGGTGTTTGTATTCGATATCCTTCTTTATTCTGCTTAATGGGTCAGAAACTTCCTTTTTTCATGCTGAAAGAGGACTTCGATAGGGTTTCCCCTTCTCACCCTTACTTTTCCTATTGGTGGAAGAAGGTCTTAGTCGTTTCATTACAGAGGAAAAACAATTAGGTAATTTTAAAGGGATCAAAATTTCTACTGGTTTGTACATCTCTCACTTACTCTTTTTAGATGATATTTTAATTTTTTGTGATGGGTCGAGGCATGATACTGACACACTATTTGAAGGGCTTACTCTTTTCAAAAGGACCACCGGTATGTTGATCAATAATCATAATTCAAGTATCACCTTGGCATCATTGGAAGCAACTAATGTGAGATACATTTTATCTCATCTACCCTATCAGGTGTTTGAACTAGAGGAGGGGCTGAAATATTTTGGGTTTTAGTTAAAACCAAATGATTACAGGAAGACAAACTGGATGTGGCTTATGGAAAAATTAGAAAAAATATTAAAGGTATGGAGTCACAGATGGATTTCAAGGGCAGGGAGACTTGTACTAATCAAGTCGGTTCTTGAGGAAATTCTGGTATATTGGATGTCGTTGTCTTGGATTCCAAAGGGTATTCTAGAAAAAACAAGAAAAAATTGTTTTTCCTATCTTTGGAGGGGAAATAAGGAAAAGCAGGTGATGCCATGGGTTTGTTGGGATAAAATTGCAGTCCCGAAAGCTTTAGGGGGATGGGGATTAATTTTTTTTTATTTTTTTCCAAAGCACTTGCTGCAAAGTGTGTGTGGTGATTGATCAACACTTCGAGCCTCTAGACTAGAGTTATTCAACATAAATATCTTTCTCCTCTTTCAACTCTTGAATGGATTAGGAACCCAATTAAAAGTGTGACAAGCATCTCTATTATTTGGAAATTTGTCCTTAAGGTTTTTGACTTGATCGAAAATGGTTTGGTTTGAAGGATTGGATCAGGAAATTTGGTCTGGATTGGTTTGGACTCGTGGGCTGGTAGTAATCGGGCACATCTTCTTAATGATGGGGTTTGATATCAGCTGGAGCGTGGGGTTTTTTATTTTCTAGCACAAGTCGGGGACCCAACCACCTCTACTATCTGGCAACAGGGCTGGAAAAATGGGCAGGCGCTAGGTCTCACTAGGGATGATCAAAATCATTGGAATGGGTATATTTGGGCACTTCAGAGAGCCAATATAAGTATGACAGATCGGGAGGATGAGCTTCTTTGGGATGATGACCCGAGTGGGGCATACACTCCAAAAGTGGGTTATGTAAAGCTTAGTGTAGATTTACATCATAGGGAAACAATTTGGTGGTGGAAGAAACTGTGGAAACAACGTTGTCGAGCAAAAGGAAAAATTTTGGTTTGCTCAATTTTGGAAAATAAACTACCAACTTGGGATAATTTACAAAATAAACAGTTCAATGGATCGGGTTGGTGTTCGCTTTGAAAATGTGAAGCTAAGACTATGGATCATCCTTTTATGCGATGCACATTCACCTTGGGTGTTTGGGCCGATTCCTTAAACATTTCCAAATCTCTGTGGCACTGACACGGGATTTATTTTGATGATGCATTGAAAAACTTGTTAGATTCGAGGGGGAACTACGAGTTTTGGCCATTTCATTTCATAATTGCTTGGGGGATTTGGATGGCACGGAATAACTCAATTTTACGAGATGAGGTTATCTTGACTATTCAAGTGGCAAAAACCAACCTTGGTATTCTTGATTTTTATAAAAAATCAGGTAGAGTGGGGATTGACATTACTCATTCTATTAGGGTGGAATTCTTAGATATGGCCAAGTCATGGGATTTTTTTGATGGGGTTGCCTTTGAGGATCATCTCATCTATTGGGGGGGGGGTTGTCTATATCTCTCCAATACACATCACTTTCTTCTCAAGTATTTTTTGGGGGCTGGGACAAATAATTATGCAGAGCTCTTGGCTTTAAATCTTTTAGTACTTTTTGTTGTGTAAAAGGATTGTAAAACTTTACAGGTTTTTGGGGACTCTATGCTAATCATAAACTGGGCAAATGGAGTTCAAATATGTCACATTTCTCGTTGTGTGCCAATGTATGAGGAAGTTTTGAGAATCATCATTGGTTTTGACTCTATCTCCTTTACACATATTTACAGGGAGCGGAATCAGTTGGCGGACCGGCCTTCCAAAGAAGCCTCGTAGCTAGAATTTGGTCAATGATATTGAAGAACAATCTGCATTGGGCATCCACAGTTACTACCATAGGCCTTTTCAAGAAGAATTGTTTTACTAAACATAATCATCATCCAGGAGCTATTTTTGGTTATTTATATTTGACAAATTTTGTATGGATATATTCTTTATGACAACCAATCTTTCATTCGTTGTTTTGATGCGGACAATGTATAAACTGAATGACAGTTGGGGACACCGGATGTAATATTCGGCTAGTAGTGACTTTACTGTTGTGTAGTGATTCCTTTCTACTTTGACAGTTATGGTATTTTCTTTATCTGATAATATATACAAGGCTATTATTGATGGCATGTATATATCTAAGAATGTAATTTTGTCAGTATATAATGAAATTACGAATTTTTCTAAGGAAAAAATAAATAAATTATATATATATATATATAACAAAATTATAAATAATAAAAAAATTATTAAAATAAATTTAAAAACAAATAAAATGTTATATTGATAGGGGAGGCTATGGGGGGCGATGCTCGACATCGCCCCAGCCCCCACAGGCTAAGCCATGGCTCCGACTTAACCTATGGGGGCTAGGGAGATATCGGGCATCGCAATCCCACGACACCCCACGACTTCCAAATAACATACGTTGTTTTTAATTTATTTTTTTTAATTTTAATTAAATTTCTTGTTATTTCAATTTTAAAATTGTTTAAAAAAAAATTAAACTTTTTGTTTTTAATGTTATTAAATTTGTTTTTATTTTTGTTTTTTTTTATTTTTTACTTTAATTTTAATTAAAATTGGTAGGTTTTTTATTTTAAAATTGTTTTTTATTTTTTATTTTTGAAATTGCTTTCTATTTTATTGATGATGATTAACGTCCACTAAGACCTAATTGGTCTATCGGACCTTAATAGGGTAAGTGATTACTTGTTATTCTTTAGAATTTTGTTTCTGTGCTCGAAAAGCATTAAGAGAACCTTTCCAAGATCACCATACTTTTGTTGAGTTAAGAGGTTAGGAAGGTTGGTAGTGTGATCAATATTTTGAAAATGAGATCTAATATGGGTATAGGTTAGACAATCTAAGAGAAAGTGTTTTTCATCTTCAACCTTCTTAGTGTCACAAAGGTGACACACTCGTTCATCCCATGGCGTTTTAGGAATTGACCAATGCCCAGTTTCACTATGGATCTCATGAGAATTTGTTCTTATCTTAGCATTGCTTATTTTTTTCTTTACACTTGGAAAAACAGATAGATAATTTTGATCTTCTAGATTAGGGTTGATTACATCTTTATAATACCTTAATTTTCTTTTTTCCTCTAACTCTTTATCACACCACATTTTTTCCTTAAATTTTG
>ML789468.1:529464-542785 GCA_009831015.1 Picea engelmannii
TTGGAGGAAAATTTTAAATTTTTTTCGTTTCTTTTTAGTTTTTTTTTTGTTTGTTAATTTGTGCGGGACCTGTTGGCTACGCAATTAACCTGTGGCTTGAGAAACCGCGACTCAGGGGCATCTAAGCTGTCAAAATCACCCGGGGATCGCACTCGGCCTGAGCCACACCAACCCTTAACATGGTTGGATTTTTTTTGTCCCCGCAGGTTTCAAACCGGTGACTTTAACAACACAGAGTGGCTTAACAACACACTCTGTCACCGACTGTCCTACACCTCGGGGACTTCGTTTCTTTTTAGTTATTTTTCTTTTTCACCTTGTTTTTTATTTTTATTTTTAAATTGAATTTTGAATATATTTTTTTAAATGTGTTTTTTTGTTCAAATGTTTTTTTTAATTATTTGCTAAGATTTTGCCTTTTATATTTATTTATTTTTTAATGTAAATTTAAAAAAAAAAAATTGTAAATAAATTTTCATGTGACCATTTGGGGTCCAATTTTTGGTTGTTTATTTTCATAGGAATTGGTTGTCAAGGCCACAATTTCAATTAGGTCGTAAAGAGCTATAACTTTAATGTTTAGAAGAAAAGAAAAAACAGTTTGTTTTATGTAGTATCACTTTTTGATTTAGGTGTTGATTTTAAGGTTTTTCTGAGCATCTATATGAGTTTTTAAGGCTATGCTTGAAAAATGTTGTAATTTTAACCTCGACTAGAACAATGGTGCTACTAGTAGCACCACTTTTTGATTAGGGGGTTGATTTTCATGTTTTTTATGCAAAAATATGGGTTTTAAGGGCTAGAGTTCTCGTTTTGAGGTCACAGTTCTCGGTAAGTCAGTAACTATGTTCCATCTTGATGTAAATATTGTTGTCAACAACTCTTTTGAAGCCTTGCTTTTGTACATATTTATTAAGTCTTGAATACCATGCTCTGGAAGCTTGTTTTAGCCCATAAATTGTTTTCTTCAATTTGCACACATGATCCTTATTTTCTAATCATCAGAGTCCTTTTGGTTTTTCAATGTATACTTATTCCTATAAATTTCCATTGAGAAAGGTATAATTGAAATCCATTTGATAGACTTTGAATTTCTTAAAACATGCAAATGCCAAAAACATCCTGATAGCTTTTAGTCTTGCAACTAGAGCAAAAGTTTCTTCAAAATCAATACCTTCAACTTGAGCATAAGCTTTACAAACCAATATTGTTTTATTTCTTATCACTTGTCCATCATCATTAAACTTGTTCCTAAAAATCCACTTGGTGTCAATCACATGTTTATATGTTGGCCCTGGAACAAGTTCCCATGTTTCATTCTTCTCAATTTGATTAATCTCTTCTTCCATAGCATCAGTCTAATGTTTATCTTCGTTGGCTTCTGTAAAATTATTAGGCTCTACTTTAGATATCAAGGAGAATTTTGCATGTTCTGGTGCACTTGCTAGTCTTCTTCTAGTATGAACTCTCGTCTCTTTATCACCAAGAATTAGATTTTCCAAACAATTCTTTCGGAAAAATCTAGCCGGTGTCTTTGTATCTTGGCATTTTGTTTCTTCTTCTTCATTTTATTCTCCTTCTTATTTTTCTTCTTTGTATCTTCGATCATCTGTTTGAACATTTCCTTGTGCTCTCACCTTCTCATGCTCTGATTCATTCACTTTTACATTTGCACTCTCTACAATTTTGCACAATTTTGTATTGTAACATCTGTAAGATTTGCTTCTTCATGAATAACCAAGAAAGATGCCTTCATCCGCTCTAGATTAAAATTTGCCTAAATCCTCATTATCTCTCTTTATGTAGCACTTGCTTCCAAAAATTTTGAAGTATTTAACTGTTGTTGGTCTACCCTTCCATAATTCATATGGCGTTTTTTTGTTGTTGACTCTGATTTTCCTTCTGTTCAGAATGTAGACTGTGGTGTTGACTACTTCTCTCCAAAACATGTATGATAGTTTGGCTTCATTTAACATTGTTATTTACATCTCTTGTACGGTTCATTTTTTCTTTTCTACCACTCTATTTTGTTGTGGAGATATTGGAGATGAAAAAGTCTCTTTATTCCATGAGTTTAACAAAATTATTCAAATTCATTAGAGATAAAATCACCTTCTTTGTCTGATCTCAAGTACTTGATTTTCAAATCAATTTTGTTTTCAACCAAGGCTCTGATTTCTTTGAAATTCTCAAATGCTTCAAATTTTTCTTTTAGGAATGTAACCCATGTCATTCTAGAATAATCATCAATGAGCAACATGACGTAATTTTCACCTTGTAGACTTTGTGTTGTTGTAAGCCCACAAAGATCTGTATGAATGAGTTCTAATGGCTTCGTTGTTGAGTAGTCCTTTGATTTTAAGCATTCTCTTGTCTATTTTCCATGCTAGCATTGCTTGCAAAGAGTGTTTGAAAGTTTAACAATCTTTGGCATGTCTTTCACTGCTTGTTTAGTGTTGATTTTGACTAAATTATCGAAGTTCATATGGCCCACTTTTCTATGCCATAACCAACTCTCATCTATTTGTCCCATATAGCACTTTTCTCCCTAGATCTCATTAAGGATATATGCATTATTTGATGTTCTATATTCATTTTCTACTAACCTTCCCGATTCTTTCTTCCTTATCTCACAGCTTTGAGAATCAAATGTGAGAGTATGTCCTTGATTACACATTTGACTAACACTTAGAAGAATATGTGCCAACCCTTCAACATACAAGACATTGTTTTAGTCTTTCCATTATCAAGACTAAGAGTACATTTTCCAGCTATCCTTGTGGTAGCATTATCTCCAAATGTTACACTGCCTTCCTTTACTTCCTTCAAAGTGTGAAACTTGTTCTTGTCCCATGTCATGTGGCTTGAGCATACATTGTCAATGTACCATTTTTTTCCTTTTTTTTAGCATCAAGGGAAGTTTGCACAAGCATAGATTCCTCTATGTTCCATTTTTCTTTCTCCTGCTTCCTTTTCAAAACTCTTGTGGGTTATTTCTTTTGTTTGGCAATGGTATCCACTTCCTTGTTTTGTCTAGGATATTCTACAGTGCCACTTCTACAAAAACGTGCTATGTGCCCATAGTTATTACACTTACTACATAAAACATTGTAATCAAATAAAGGGGCAAATGAATTGTAATTTCTATTTGAGAACCCATAAGTACTTTAGACTTTATTCCACACAATTATTTCTTGTATGTGCTCTACAATTTATTGCTTAAATGTGACCAAAATTATTATAGTATGAATAGCAATAGCCAAAGAAAGAATTTTGATACCAGGTCATGTAAGGTGGCCTTGGTGGGAAAGATCTCTTGAATCTATCCTTGTTGTATTTGGGAGGAATGTCAATTTTCTGTGTAACATCATTTTCTTTCTTCCTTTTGTCTTCATCATTGATGGAGATTTTGAGTACATCGGCATACCTTTTAGATTTTCCTTCATTTACCTTCTTCGATGGCTCTATAGCTTTTGAATCTTCATTTTTGGTCATCTAACTCTTATCATAGCCAAGACCAATCTTAATGAATGGATACCTTTGAAAATTAATGATATCATCTAGGGTTTCAACACTCATTTTAAACTTTGACTCGATAGTTGTTTTCTTCACTTCCTTTCTTAAGGAAACAATTTCAGATTCTAGCTTCTCACAATTTTCTTCCTTTTCCTTCAATTGGATTCTCACCACTTCTTTTATCCTTCTCTCCTATTCTAGTTGAACCTTTAGGATCATAATAATCTTTTTTGGTTTCTTAAATGCTTTGTGACATTTTGGATTTTGAATCGTGATCCTCTTCTTCATATTTTTGTAGCTTCTCCTTTTGTTTCGAATTCTTTTTTCTAAGCTTTTTTATTTCTCTTAAGACACACATGAGTTTTTCTTCAAGATCCACTTCCCCATCTATTTTAACATTTTCCTCTTCTTCTGAATCCATCATTTCTTTTCCTTTATCTTCATCAATATTTGTTGTGACTTCCATAAATAGAATTTCTTCTCTATCACTATCAAAACTGCTTTCACGACTTTCTTCAGATGAGTCACTAACCCCTTTCAAGTACATGCTCTTCTTCTTTTCATGCTTGTCATGTTTGTGGTTATTTTTGTGTTGATAATTTTTTCTCCCTTTCTTTATGTTATGGTATTTTTCATCATCACTACTTTCATTTTTCGCATATGGACATTTAGAAGCAAAATGTCCTCCTTTTCCACAATTAAAGCATTTAAAGGGCAACTTACCTTTGTATTTGCTAGATCCTTACCTTACAATTAAAGATGGAACAATCGCTTGATTTGTGTTCTTTGTTCTTCATCTTCTTTGAAGATTTGAAAGATGCTTCTTTATTTGATGGTTTTTCTTTTTCAGTCCTCATTTCATATGTAGTGAGAATCCCATGCAATTCATCCATTGTTAGTTTGTCAAGATCCTTCATTTCTTCAATAACGAAAACTTTGGCATTAAATCTTAAGGGGAGAGACCTTACAACCTTTTGTACAATCATCGATTGTTTAACTGTTTCACAAAGTCCTCTGATGGTGTTGACAATCTCATCCATGTGGAAGCAATAGGCTACAACATTTTCTTCGTCTTTCATTTTTAGACTCTTGAAATATCTTCTATGATTTTTTATCTTAGCCTTCTTGACCTTGTCATCTCCTTTATAAATGTTTTGAAGTTTGTCCCAAATTTTATTTTCCGATTTGCAATGCATTACTTCGACAAACTCTAATTTTGACAAATCACGCAAGATGGCATTCATGGATTTTGCATTGTTTTCGCTAGATTTTTTCCCAATCATATATGTTGGTGAAGTTTTGGGGATGTATAATCAATCATAACTTATTCCCAGATATTGAAACCAGGGGCCATTAGATATGTTTGCATCCTTATTCTCCAAAAGTCATAGTTTGTTCTATCAAACAACAGAGCCATGTTTGTAGAGAAACCTTCCTAATCGGCCATGTGTACTCTCGAGATCTACCTTCCAGTGGTTAGATGGTTTCCAAATGAATCTTCTCTGATATCAACTGTTGAGCACACAATTATAATGAAGGGGGGGTGAATCAGTGTAAGGCTATATTTTTCTTTTTATCAATCATTAACCATAATGAAGCAATCACACAAAATCTAATATCTAGAAGACGCAAAATTTCACATGGAAACCCTTTCGAGAGAAAACCACAAAAACTTATCTTTATAATTTGTAGGCTCCAACCCACTATTACAAATATTTGTAGGCACTAACCTACTGGAGACACCAATCCCCATTGTTGGATGTTTGTAGGAACCAACCTACTGGAGACACCAACCCCCACTACTTGATGTTTGTAGGCACCAACCTACTTTCAATCTTGCAAATTCTTCTTTAAAGGTTGAACATCTGCATTTCCTTCACAAATATTCTTGTTGCTTATGTCTTCACCAGGTTTTCTCATTGCTTCTGACTTAACTCTTCCTTCACCATATCTTCTTGCTTCTTCTGCTACTTCTACCTTAGATCTATATTTACAAGTGTTGCTTGATAGAATGTCAGCTATACTTGCTAGAATTCTAGATCTACTTGCTAGAACACCAGATCTAATCTTTACTAACATTTAATCGTCACTCCTTGAATTATATTTAATCATCACTCCTCAAATGATATTCAATCGTCACTCCTCCCACTTCTTCAAATGTTATTCATAAGAATATTACATTTTCACCCACACATTTTCTCACATTACTCTTCTCAATTTTATACTTTATCATAACCCTAAATGAAGAGTTATGTTTTTTCAAAAAGACATAGCATCCATTAATTAAATAATTAATTTCCCTCTTTTTAAATTCACTTTTCAAAATACCATGGGTTTTTAAACCATGGGTAAATACCATTTTACTTTTTGACTTTTTTACATTAATTTACTTTTTTTTTATCTTTTAAAGCTCATTTTTCACATAACTTCATTTTTTATTTTAAATTCACCAAATTATGTAAAGTCACCTTTTTCACTTAACTTCGTTTTGAATTCACCTTTTTACGTAAAGTCATCTTTTATGTAACTTCATTTTGAATCCACCTTTTTACTTAAACTCACTTTTTTCATGAGATGCTTATAATTGAATACTTACATGATACAATTCCTTTGACATTAATGAAAACAATTTGTTCAACAACAAACACATGAATACCCTCTTCATTGCAGCCCAATGTTCACATCCATAATTAGCCATGAATCAACTCAAGACTCCCATTGCTTGGGAAATTTATGTTCTAGTATAGACCATAACATAAATCAAACTAACAATTGCACAAGCATAAATAATATAAGCCATATCTTCCATCTATATGAGTGTTGTAGGACACCATTCAATTGAAATATTAGTTCCAATAGAAAATCAGAACACTCGATGGTTTTCTATTTGCCATGTGAAAACGCTATAGCATAGAGTTTACATACTTACTCCAGTTCAAACAAATCTTTCTATTTTCTCTATCTCTCATGATCTCCATTCCTAAGATATATTTTGCAACACCCAAGTGTCCTTCATATCAAATTGTGTGGAAAGTTGAAACTTTAAATCACAAATCACATCATTATTGTTACAAAATAATAACATATTATCTACATATAGAGTGATAACAAGCCTAACTTACCACCATCTTGTTTGTAATACACACAATGATTTGATTTGGATCCCAGAAATTCCAATCCCAACACAAAAGAGTCAAACTTTTGGAACCACATTTTGGGAGACTATTTGATACCATATAAAGAGACAATTTAATTTGCAAACCAATGACTCTTTACCTTTTTCAATGTAGTTTTTTGGTTGTCATATAGATATCCTCCTTCAAGTCACCATGTAGAAATGTTGTTTTCACATCCATTTGTTCTATCTCTAATTGAAAAGTTGATTCTACAAATAATAGGACCCTAATAAATGGTAACTTAGAAACTAGGGAAAATATCTAACCAAAGTCTATCCCCTCAGCTCGAGAATATCCTTTCACAACCAACCTTTTCTTGTGCTTTTTAACATTTCCATCTAAACTAATCTTCTTTTTGAACACCCATTTACATCCAATGGGTTTCCATCCTTCAGGAAATGGTACCAAGTCCCATGTATCATTCTTTCCAAGTGAAACCATTTCTACATCCATGGCCAATCTCTAGGTCTCCTTATCTCCCATCTCCATTGCCTCTTTCGTAGTTCTAGGCTCATCAGTGTTAGCAAATAAAGAAAATATATATATGAAATCATATGGACTTTAATGATACATGCCTGGTTTCCTTCTTTGTTGATTGGACCTCCTTAAAGTTTGAGGTGGAGTTCTTCTTCCTCTTCTGAAATCTCGAAACTCTTATGCTCATTAGTTCCATAATGAACTTCTTGTTCATTTTCTGGCTCAACATTCTTCAAGGTCTTGGGTGGTTGATGAACCACTAACTTCTTCTCATCCTCTTATGGTTGCTCCACAATGGGAGAAGGCTTAATTTTTCTAAAAATAACATTCGTGCTATACAAAAAAATTCCAACCATAGGATCCCAGAGTTTGTACCTTTTCACAAAAATGCCACAATCGACAAAGACACAGTTCACAACCTTGGTATCCAACTTCATTTTCCTCTCCTTAAGCACATGACTATATGCCTCATAACCAAAAACACAAATATGCTAAAGCGAGAGCTTCTTGCCTATCCAGACCTCCATAGGGGTCTTATCCACAAGATCCAATGTGGGAGACTTGTTAATTAAGTAACATGTAGTAGCAACTTCTTTTTCTTGTGACTTCTTCTCTAAGTTGGCTCCACTGAGCATACCCCTAGCTTTATCCATCAATGTTTTGTTCATCTATTATGCAACTCCACTTTGTTGTGGGGAACATGGATTTTCCTTATGTATTGCAGTGCCATTCTTCTTACAAAACTTATCAAACTCTGCATAATAAAACTCATCGGTCCTCAACACCTTAATCTTCCTACCATTTTGATTTTCCAAGAGAGATTTGAACACCTTAAATTGTTTTTAGTTCTTGGAAAATATACCCATATCCTTCTAGAATAATCATCAATGAATGACACATAATGAAAAGCCTTAGAAATCAAAGAAACTTTAACTGGACCAAATATAACAAAATGAATTAAGTCTAATAACCCAAAAAAATTGTGAGAACTAGAATAAAATTGAATATATTTTTGTTTTCCATATATGCAATGCTTGCAAAAATCAAATTCAAGAGCACAGTCATTCAATCCATCCACAAGATTTTTGTTTTTCAAGGCCCATAGGCTTGTTCTCACCCCTATGGCCCAATATTTGGTTCCATAGCATTGTCTTCTCTACAAGTAACTTTCATTTTGAAGCAAGAGCTTGTTTAGGTACTCGGAAAGAATGACAATAAGAAGTAGATATAGGTTTTGATTATGAAAGTGTAGATCCTACAAATCTCTCTGCCATAGAAATTGAATAACTATCACACTAAATGGTGCAAGCATAAAGAAAGAACAAAGTGCACAAACACCCTTAGCAATCACCATAGCTCCTTGTACCATTTTACAGCCTTTGTCAAAGAAAACAACATGCACACCTACATCATTAAGTTGTCTTATTGATAGTAGGTTCCATGCTAGATCCAGAATGTGAAAAACTACATCGATCCTCTTCACTCTTCCAACAAATAATTTGATCAAGAGTCTACCATAGCCAACTATGCTACAAAGAGAGTCATTGTCGAGGTTTTCCATCCTACCATCATATTTTCCATACATTGAAAACTAATGCTGATGGGAAGTCATATGGAAGGAAGCTCCAAATTCTATCAACCATGCACTTTGGCTTGCATGGATTGCCAAAGCTACAAGAAAGACATGTTCACCATCCTCCTGATAATAATTTTTAGACTCATCATCAAAATCATTATTTTCATTCTTATTCTTCTTTTTATCTTCCTTGCAGTCTCTTCTAAAATGCTCGACCTTGTCGCAATTCCAATTTTTTTCCTTGGACTTTCCAGGAGACTTATGTCTCCCATGGGATTTGGATCTATCATTTTCTCTCTTCTTTCCTTTGTCCTTTGATCTTCCACAAACAACCAAGGCCTCATTGGTAGATTCAAAAGATTTCTACCTCACCTCCTTTGAGAGTAAAGCAACCATGACCTCATCAAGCACCAATGTCTTTATAGTGTCCTGTGAGATTGGCAGAGAACACAAAAGGTTCATACATTGATCCTCCTCATAAATCTTAAATCCAACTGAGATAATCTGGGTCACAATAGTATTAATTCATTTAGGTGCTCAGCTACAGAAACACCATCATCTATTCTCAAGGCATTGAACAATTGTTTATGTAGAAAAAGTTTATTAACCAAGGATTTAACCTGATAAAAATCCCCTAACTTCCTCCAAAAATTTGTTGTGTTTTTTTCTTCAGAAACGTTCAATAATACTGAGTCATCCAAACAAATTTTGATAATGCTTCTCCCCTTTCTTTCCAACACCACCCACTCTTTATCTTTCATATTGGTGGGTTTGATTCCAGATACTGCAACCCATAGATATTGATCTACTAGAGGATCCTCCATCTTGAGCTTTCATAGCTCAAAGATAGTTCCATTAAAATTCTCCAATTCTAATCTAGATATGTTCATCGTTTCCCTACAACAAGATTTCCTTTTGTGTAAGCTCCCACTCAAACCAAAATTAGATAAATAAAAAAAACCTTGTCCTAACACCTTGGATTTGAGGTGATTAGGATTTGATACCAAACAAAAGGAAGCATAGGTGAAGAGTATTTTTTTTACACTAACCAATGAGATAAGAATGCGCAAAAAAAAATTAATAGACAAGTTACAAATGATAAGCAGAAAAAATAAATAATAAATAAATAAATAGCAAACCATTACACAAAAATTCTATGGGGAAAACCCTTACAAAAGAAAAACCCTACACTCTAAAGCACACCCAATATATTATTCAACAACTAAATGGTTACAATACATTATAGAGTCTTTGCATTCTCAATAAGAGTGTTCGACAACAACATAAGGATTCCAAAGAAATTTCAGCAACACAACAATAAGTTAAAACTCACACATTGTTTTCCTCCAACCCTAGCACTCAATAAATAGGCACAACAAAACCATAAATCATTTATGGTTTTCCAATTCTACATGTTTGAAACCACCAACAATTAATTGGCCAATTGATGTTGCTTAGCATTGATTGCCAGCTAGTGATATGCATGTATTCCCTGCTATTGTTCAACAATCATTACTACTCAACTACAATATTGCAAGGTGTATGACACACCTATCCCAACATGCTAGAGCTAATAATGAGCAGAGTGTGAATAAAGATACTCTCATTTTTGTTAATGTATAAAACTCAAAACCTAATCTATGAGTTGTGTTAAAACTTTGTATGACAAAATCTCCATCGGACTTAGCAGGGTAAAAGCTCGAAAAAAAATGTTTTCAAAACCAGGGTAAAAGATGGAAACAAAATATCGTCATAAGGGTAGACCAATTAAAATTTAAATAGATAAAATTACACTCACTAGATCAAAAACTGGGGGACAACCAAAATTCTATATACCTACTAAAATCCCTAAAGATAATTGGTTGAATAAGCTAGTTAAAAAAGAGAGAATTAGCATTCAACTTCCACAACTATAAATGATAGTTTACACTGTGTGCACTTTATGTGAGCTTATTGCATAGTCTCTCTTGGGTAGGTTGGTCAAGTCATCCCATCCATAGGCCTAGCCCCTCCTCTCTCGATGGAAAAAAAAACTATAAATGATAGTTCTTTATTAAGAATTATTGGACAAAATATCATAAATAAGAATAACAATTTGTTGTACATATGCAGTTTTGTTATGGGAATTATGTTTTATTTCAAATATAGAACTTTGTTCTTAACGAATCAAATTATAAGAGGTAACATATATATTCAGATACTATACAAACATAGCACATTTAATTGTGCAATGAAAACAAAGAAAGCTCAAAGGGAGGAAGTGTTGGCAAATTTTTTTAAGCATGACCTCACTTAAAAGCTTGTTAACAATGAGCAACAACATTTTTGGTATCCAAAGTTAGGTTATATTGTTTCTATAAACGTCTAAGTGCCCATGAAAGGCATGGGATCTATATAAAGTCTGAAAAACCCTAATCTATGGAAGATGGATACAAAATCATTCTTTAACCTATCCTCCCATTAGAAGCATTAAAAAGAATTTAGTGCTAAATTGGAAATCTAGGTATGCCACATGCAATACCAGCGTATTTTCAAAAGCACATTCAAAGGTATGAAACAAATAATAAACAACAAAATGTGATTTATGCGACTATATCATATATAAATTTCAGCAAAGGTATTTAACTTCGAATATATCATACAACATTGTATTTTATAATAGATCCAGGTATGATTGTTTTCAAGATTGCCTAGTTGAGAAAGAATGCCACATGGTCAAGATGAGAAAGAATGCCACCAAAGAATGAATCTCACATAAGGAAGGATGTTATCCAAAAATACAAATACAATGAATATGAAAGCTTCCTTCATCAAAATTATGTCTATGGATCATTGGGCCATACTAGAGCTCAAGCTAGTCCCATGGAAACCTTTGTATGGTAGATGATGATGCTCCGCTCAATTGCAATCACTTAGATATGCTAACAACATCAATACATTAATAAAATGAAATTGAGAGTAAATATATCATAATTGATATGGCAAAGAGTAAAAAACATAGCAAACCTTGCACATAATCAGCTTAACTCTAGACCAATTCAACATGTTTCAAAGAAGGAAGATTCTCATGAGAAACTTGTGTATTTATAATATAACAATACAATTCTCAAATTTCATATTGGCATGTAAAGTAATTACGCACATCTAAACCTATAATTATGTCAAATGCATGTGGCATTGTAGGAAAACATGAATGGCATTGCATCTCTCTAAGTCTTCATATTGAAGCCACGGTTGTTGATTGTTGCATATATAAGTAAAATGCTTATACTAATAGCATGACTATAAGTCACACTTAAATGACTATATTATTAGAATTAAATTATATATAAATAATAAATATTACTAATTTATATTGATAGAATCTCGTATATTTTTTCTTAATCTATGTTAGTAATTTACAACTAAAGAAAGTTAAACAATTTATATTTTATATTTTTTTTTGTTTGTCATTGTGATTGTCACAAAATCTTTACTAAAATTATAATTTTGAATTGATGAAATTGTTCTTTTAATTAAAAATTGGATTTAATACCCTCCAATTACAAATGGTTCAATATTAAAATATAGTATATACAAATTCTAACAAATCCAAAATAATTCTTTCCAAATTCAACTAAAACACATCAAAATTACTCAATTTATTAATATATAACTTATAACCAATATAAAACACATCAAAATTACTCAATTTATTAATATATAACTTATAACCAATATAAAACACATCAAAATTACTCAATTTATTAAGATATAACTTATAACCAATATAAAACACATCAAAATTACTCAATTTATTAATATATAACTTATAACCAATATAGCAATTAACATTTCATTTTTAATAACTTCCTAACAAATTTCTCAAATTACATAATTAAATACATCTAGATTTAACAACATAGGTAACCGTCTTGTAAATTTTGTCGTTAGAAATATATTATGTATATTTTCCTAATTTGAAACTAGTATTAAAATTCCTTTTTTTCCTCAGCTAATTTAGCTCTAGCTCATTTTCACTGACAGGAACATTTTAGCTCAAGTAAATATCGACTTTGACCAGATTAGTAATATGAGTTTATTTCTTACCTAGTAGTTTGCTCCTAATAGTGAAATTTTTAACTTTTTGTTTTGGGAATTCTCTAGTACTAATATGAAATATACAGTGATTACATTTTTATTATTATAATAGAAGTGCTACAAATGGGCCCTGGTTTTTGGCAGGGGACATATTCCATGACCTAAGTGGCCAGAATGGTAGGTTTTCAATCAAATTATGCCCCCATTGTTCCTCACAGGTCTACCTTTTTAGACGAAGTCTGACTTCTACAGGCCCACCTTTTTAAAGGAAGACTGACTTCTACCGGCCTGCCCTTTTAAACGAAGTCTGACTTCTTAATTTGGATTCAAATTTCAATGTACAGACCTTTTTCGTGTAAAGCCTTGGTCACGACAACGACATATAACAACAATTTGCCACCTCAGTTTGTCCAATTCAACTTGACTGCTATGCATATGGCTCGGCTGAAAAAACGTAATTTTTCAGGTCATGCAATGGGTACCGTTTTGTCGTGTC
>ML789468.1:553434-565576 GCA_009831015.1 Picea engelmannii
CTCCCAGGAAATTTGGGCCAAAACGATCCAAAATCATAGTGTTATACTCTGCAACGGCCTAGTGTAGCAGTGCACTGAACAGCTAAAAGACAATCAGAGTATCGATTACAAAGTTGACTTTCAAATACATGTGCCATCGTATGGGACAGGCTCAGATTGGTGGTTGAGCCTGGCCGGGCCAGGATAAACTTTCAAATCTTGTATATTTTATTCTTTTGATGGATGCTGCAGTCTCAAAGAAACACGGATTGGGTGACCTGAAGAACATGCAAGTTTTTCAAGGTAGCCAACCTGGACACCACATGTCTGAAAAAGTGCGCGGCAGTGGTGAGCAGAAACTGGGCACTAACTTATCGCAGGATATGATTGGCATTGCTCGCCTCATAACGTGTTCCATTGTCTGATTTTTGGGGCAGCCTTTAGAATCATGCTATTTCGCAGGGTGCAATGCCCATAAAAGGCCGTACAGTTTTTCAATTTAAAATCAAAGATTTTATAAAACATAGTTACAAAGCCTGGAGTTGGGCAGTGGCCATGGTGCTTGACAAATATTAAAAATATCCAACTCTGCAGGAGAATATAATCTGGAATGGATTTCAGGATGTAATTCAGATATAACATGTCCCCACAGTTGGCATTTAACCTTTTACAGTTGCACGTGATAAAGTTGAATCATGGATAAATAATCATAAACTAAAATACAATTAATATAAACATTTTGTATTAAATTAAAATTTATTAAGTGGTTAATATAGGAATTATGTTTGAACCTAACATTCACAAACTCCCAAAACAATTAAGCTTAGTGAACAAGGGATACAATGCAATGCTCGGTATTCCATTAAGTTCAAATATCCCACCATAAATATGATGACAAATACTGTGAGAAGCACATAAAAAACCAGTTCACCTCCTTGGAATGAACTTTCAACACTACCACCTAACACATACTTTCACCTAAAACTCTTATTAGGTGAAAACGATCCTCAAACCTAACATTGGTAGCAGTCGTATGGGCCTGCCTCCAGAAGTAGGAATATGTAACTCCCAGGTCCATGGTTTCACATCCACTCAGATACAGACCTTTAGATGCACCCCCCTTAGCTATGAAGCAATTGCATTTATAAAACAAAACATCCATGTGCTTGACAGGCTACTTTTCCCCAATTTCAAAACTTTAAAAAAATATATTATTTTCCACATATTCAAAGAAAGATCAATGGTACTCAAGTCTGAGAGTGGTACTAGATTTTAAGCAGTTGACATATATATTTAGCACTTGCAATTAGAAAAGAAGATACACTCTTAGTCCCTCACAAGCGGAATGATCCACTCAGATACAGACCTTTAGATACACCCACGTAGCCATGAAGCAATGATATCCATCTTCTTGACAGGCTAGTCTTCCCCCAATTTCAAAGCTTAATTTTTTTTATATATTTAGTGTCCACTCATTCAAAGAAAAATCAATGGTGCTCAAGTACATTTTAAACAGTTGGCATGTATACTTGGCACTTGCAATTAGAAAAGAAGATACACTCATAGTCCCTTACAAGCTGATTTCATTATTTTGAGTTATTATGAGAACATAAGATTATTGGCCAATTGGAATTTTATAAATTTTCTATTTTTTGTATTTTTTTAATCTCATTATTAACCTTCATTATGTCCCTCACAAGCTGTCTTCATTCTCTTGCTTGACCAATTGGAATTTTATAAATTTCTTGATGGAAAAATATCCAATCTCATTATGAACCTTCATAGAGATATGTTGGATGCAGTAGACCCACTTATGAAGCAATTGTTATATAAAATGAAAAGCATTCATAGCTCCTAGGCCGCATTTACTCTCAGTGATTTTCACTTGGCCTTTCAGAGTTTATTAAGGTACCCATTTGAATTTATAACGGTACTTTGTTTTAATCGTGAAGCACATTATGCATTATGCCTAGTATAAATAATAATGTATAATCAAAAATTTTGTCTTTACACCCATGATAAAATTAAGGACGTTTAGTGTTCAGTTTGTATATTTAACCATTGATGCCAAGTCAAAACCATCAATATAATCACAATATGTCAAAACCATCAATATAATCACAAATATTGTGAGAAGCACATAAAAACCAGTTAACTCCTTGGAATGAACTTTCAACATTACCACCTAACACATACTTTCTTGTAAAACTGTTAGGTGAAAACGATCCTCAAACCTAACATTGGTAGCAGTCGTATGGGCCTGCCTAGGAATATTAACTCCCAGGTCCATAGTTTCACATCCACTCAGATACAGACCTTTAGATGCACCCCACTTAGCTATGAAGCAATTGCATTTATAAAACAAAACATCCATGTGCTTGACAGGCTAGTTTTCTCCAATTTCAAAGCTTTAAAAAAAGATATTGATGTTCACATATTCAAAGAAAGCTAAATGGTACAAGTCTGAAAGTGGTACTAGATTTTAAGCAGTTGACATATATACTTAGCACTTGCAATTAGAAAAGAAGATACACTCTTAGTCCCTCACAAGCCGAATGATCCACTCAGATACAGACCTTTAGATACACCCACTTAGCCATGAAACAATTATATTTATAAAAGAAGACGTCCATATTCTTGACAGGCTAGTCTTCCCCAATTTCAAAGCTTAATTTTTTTTATATTAGTGTGCACCCATGCAAAGAAAGATCAATGGTGCTCAAGTACATTTTAAACAGTTGGCATGTATACTTGGCACTTGCAATTAGAATAGAAGATACACTCATAGTCCCTTACAACCTGATTTCATTATTTTGAGTTATTATGAGAACAAACGATTATTGGCCAATTGCAATTTTATAAATTTCTCTACCTTTTGTATTTTTTAATCTCATTATTAACCTTCATTATGTCCCTCACAAGCTGCCTTCATTCTCTTGACTTATTATGAAAACACATGTTGCTTGACCAATTGGAATTTTATAAATTTCTCTTTTTTTTACTATTCTGAATCTCATTATGAACTTTGATGGGAAATATCAATCTCATTATGAACTTTGATGGGAAATATCAATCTCATTATGAACCTTGACGGAGATATGAAATATCAATCTCATTATGAACCTTGACGGAGATATGTCGATGCAGTAGACCAAGAAATTGTTATATAAAATGAAAAGCATTCATAACTCCCAACAGGCCGCATTTACTCTCAGTGATTTTCTCTTGGCCCTTTAGAGTTTATGAAGGTACCCATTTGAATTTATAACGGTAATCTGTTTAATTGTGAAGCACATTATGCATTATGCCTGGTATAAACAACAATGTATAATCCAAAATTTTGTCATTACATCCATGATAAAATTAAGGACGTTTAGTGTTCAGTTTGTATATTTAGCCATTGATGCCAAGTCAAAACCTATGTATGATGACAGAACTGCTACAAATTACAGATACCTCCATCAAACGAGATAAATTTTCATCTTTCAACTCCTAATATTGTCATGCAATCCAAAAGCTCTGCTTGGTACCGAGATATGTAGATGGAGAAGGTATTTAAACACTTTCAAATGCACGAGTGTTCCATTTAGATATAGGTGTACAAATCAGTTGTGCAGATGGAGAAGGCATTAAAACTCTTTCAAATGCATGAATGATCCATTTAGATATAGGTGCACAAAACAGTTGTGCTGTTTGTGCTGTGACAATAAACCTAACTCTTCTTCTTGGCTCAAATTAACAGGGACAGTAAAAGGCCAACTCATAGGTTTTTTGACCCCACAACTGAAAGAGCCGAATCTTGACTGAACAAATGAAATGTGGTATTAAACAAAGCAAACCCAAACTAATAGCCTCTCAACGTCTTTTGAATCTGAACTTCCAAAAATTACCAAGAGAATAAGAAGATGCAACCAATTGCAACGGACACTGACCTAACTCTTCTTCTTGGATGTGACTGTAAAAGGCCAACTCATAAGTTTTTTGACCCCACAACTGAAAGAGCCACATCTTGTCTGAACAAATGAAATGTGGTATTAAACAAGGTAAATCCAAACTAGTAGCCTCTCAACGTCTTTTGAATCTGAACTTCCAAAAATTACCAAGAGAACAGGAAGATGCAACCAATTGCAACAGACATCCATTGCCACACCAAGTCCAAAGTTTTCATCACAAATTGTTTCACATGTACCTTCATAATAATGATTTCATAAAAGGGTTTAAAGCATTTATGCAATTTGACAAATAAAAGAAACAATTATTCGCTTTCATAACAATGATTTCTTAAAGGTTTTAAAGCAGTTAGGCATATTGATTAATAACAGAAAACAAACAACTGCTGACAGTATACAGAGAAGCTCTAAGAAAAAGGTATATAAAATACAACCAAGGAGTTGCGAAAAAAGCTTCTCAGCTGATATATACAAAGAAAAACATCCTTAGCTTTTCCTTTTACTTTCATGGTGACCTTCAAATTGAGTCAACAAGATATCACTATTGGGAATGAACTCATTTATGCATTCCCCACAAGACCTGCAATGGAAACCCTCTTCCTATTCATAGGGACCTTTTGAGTTTAGAACCCCAATGATACATGGTAGGTTTAACAAAAGAAAGATTTGCATCTTTGAGCCATGGCCCCAGAATTCGCAAGCTTATCAAAGCCAAAGCTGGACATTATTCTTACAAAAGACAAATATTATTGGAAACCAAATTCTTTAAGCATCTCTGCCCAGATTTTTCACTCTTGAAGCCATTAACGACCAGGTGAGGATCAAGAAGCTGATGCAGCTCCTGCAAATCTTAAACCTCGAGCCCGACGTGCTTGAAGAAGAAAAGCCACTTCAGCTGCTGTCATTGCTGCCTCCTGCAGTACAGCACATGTAGCATTATAAACTATATAAAATAGAAATCTTAGAAAAGTGATGTAAAGATTATATAACAGGCTATAAAACAAGATGCCAGGTATCAATCTTATCACAGTGAATATTACAAAAAAAGCGATTACCAGTTACAAAACATATTATCATCTTCAGTTGTCTAAAATAAGTTCCTCTTCATGTAAGCAAGGCTTCCGATCAAAAATATTTAAAAGCAGCCATTTATATGGCGATTGTCAAAATCCATAGTTTCACAGTACATGCATGAAGTACCTGTCTCTGTCTCCGATGCTGTAGAATATTCATTGCCCGTGCCATAATGTAGCATGGCAAAAGGAATCCAGCAGTTCTTAAGAGGAGCTGAAAAGAATGATACTTTAAAATCAGAAGAGCAAACAAAGAAAACCAATTATGACTGGGGACTTGCAAAAAGTGATTAGCTTAGCCTTTCACCAAAGACAACCATTTGACAAACAGCCCATTTAAATCTTCAAATGTTATAATTGAAGAATGGAATCATGACCATCTTCCAGTTGAAAAATAACTATGTCAACCAATGCTTCTAAGTAAGAAAATTACTGTGAAGAATGTTGAAACATCTTCATCTCCTCCAGCACTAGCTATGGCTAGGGCATGACGTAGAAGTAAAAGGGCCATGAACTGCCACAAAACAAGTATGATGAATTTAACAGCTATTCCTTCAAAGACATACTTACAAAAAGTAGTCTATCATGTGCACACGCTTCAAATTAGAAAGCTACAATACTAACTAAACTAAAAAATTTCTAATGATTAGAAGCTGATCTACCATAATCAACTATAAGTAAAATTGATTTGCAAAGATGATTGATTATGTGAAAAGGAGTATATTGATGGTAGTAAAACCACCACATAAAATTTTATTTTCAAGAATCAAAAGATTTTAGGAACAAAATGACTTACAATCAAAGCTGCAGACCGGCAACATGCAGAACCACTTGAATTGGCTGCTGTGTATTCATCATATTCAGCTTCCAAAAAGTGGCGTTCTGCTGCAGCCATAGCTAGAAAACGAGGATCATTCAGGTCTAACTGCGATCCCCAGTTTCCACTGCTTTAGAAGATCACCAAGAAATTAGAATGGGAAAGAATCCATAAGCTTTAAAAAACTAGTTTCGGATTATTCCATGTGAAAGTACGGTATCAAAAGCAGACATTTCATTGATATAAACTCTAATGATCCACTTATGATCTATTGGAAAACACAATTTGGCAGTCAACACAAAAGTTAATTGCAAGCTGAAAGCTGGCAGAGGAGAAAGCTTAGCTTGTAGACCAGCATGTTACCTGATATCAATGGCAATCCCACCAGAAAGAGGACGCAGAGGTGCTGTATACCCAGGTTTGTAAGTCTGTAGATTCAGAATAACAAATGTAAATTTCTTCGTTAACACCATACCAAAATAGTCCTCTCAGTGCTAATTTTAAAAGTCCCTTTCAAAATTAAATGAGGAAGCAAAATTGTTACATGCAAACCAACAGTCTAGAGCAAGTTTTAAAATAACATTATATCAAGTTTAAAATTAATATCAACTAGTTCTTTAAGATTTTCATGCACATTGGCATGATATGCAAGTTACATAGGTATTCACCAGAAAATGTAAAAAATATGGTCATATGGGCCTCTAAACAAAATAAGAACATGGAATGATGTTGAACAATGAATGCAATTAAAGGAAAACACCCGAGAAAGAAACTGTTGTAAATAGGTTCACCTGTTGGCAGATTTCACAAGTAGTGTCTCCTTTCTCATTGCACCATCTTTGCACACATTTACGATGAGCATACTGCAAAATACAAAAGACAGGGTGCACCAAAATTACGTCAATAAGCAGTTCAAGACTTCACAATCATTAAAAGGTTCTTAGTCTATCAGTATTCAAAACCTATATACACATAAGATGATATACCGAAATAGGTCAGGACAGGGCTTAACAAAGGAACAGTTGATTCTTTGCCAAATAATTCAAAAGCACCTATATTGACCAAACACTAGGATCCTATTAAGCAGAATGGTAATCCCAAATCTTTCGTGATATAAAATTAGAAGACAGACACTATAACCTTGCTAAAAAGTTGCAACAACTGCTGAAATTAACAAAGTCCTAATATGCGACAAGGAAAATCGTTGAAGCGTTTTATATTGCCTTCAACCTTCCTATTAAATTGAAACAGTTACCTGAACAGACAAAAGAGTACCAAACAGAAATTGTCAAGCATATATGCGTACCTTCATACTACCGCTACAGGCACAAGGTATCTCCATGCTTCTGTCCTCATCCTCCTCCTGGCAAATACGACATTCGACAAATTCCCCTCTCTCTCCACCAGAACTATCAATTTGTTTTGATGTACCACCGTGGCACGAAGATAACCCATGTTGGAAATGGGATGATGTATTTGCAGAGTTCACCCCATCTTGCTTATCATGGTTAGATGATGAAGTAATATTGGCAGTATTTGCAGATTCAAAGGTGGAAGCAGTTATCAAACGGTCAACATACAGGACCAGATGATCACCCATTCTCAAGAGACCTAAAGATTAAGGGATGATGAAGACTAAGGTCTGTAAAGTCTAAGCTTAGCCGAGAATCAAAATTCCATGTACCATGAAATTTGCTATGCCTGCCAAACGCAATAAAACAGCAAATGGGCAAACCAAAGGACACAACCCAATTCTAAAATCCCTTCATAGACAACACCCTTCTGAAATCTCTTCAAAACTCTTAAATGAACAACATGCAACTCTGAAAACCCTTCAATACTTCTTAACCAACAACACCCAATTCTTAAATGCCTTGAAGGGCCAAAGCCCGACTCAGAAATCCCTCAAACGGACCAAAATGCAGTATAGAGCATTACAAAAAGGCCAAAAGGACTATACCCGCCTATAAAATTGCTAAAACAACTGAACAGAGTTCCAGAAAACCCACTTCAGAAATCTGACCTTATCTTATTTCTTTGAACATCTGATCAGAATGCTCAGAATTCTTCTATTTATGTATTTTACCCTTCAGAGGACCCCAAACTCTAACAAAACAGCCACCAACAGATCAACCAGCCATATATGCAGAGGGATTCATATCCAAATTGAGATAAAAGAGCCCCCAAATATCCCAATAAATACTTACGAGTTAGACAGAGTCTCTGACCTCTTCATACATACGCAAAACTTTTTCTTCGCATTGTTTATAGGTCCACCAGACCGGAGAATGGGCCATAACTCCCATTAGGTTCAGTCAAGCTTGTGACGTCTCCGAAGCAACCGCTCAATAAACAAGCTTAATTAATTATGCCAACCAATAAATAATGGCAGAAAACCCATTACTTTACATTTAGACTCAGACGCCTTTCTTGGGTTTGGATACTAATTATGGATAGCAGTTCATAGTTGGAATCTCCATTCTATATTTATCGGAAAAGATTAACATATCTAAATATATGACATCTCCAGAAATTGGAATGTCTGCTTTTTCCCATTGTTATTTTCCGCCAAGTATACTTTTCCTTAATATAAATTGAGATTTGGTAAAAACGTATGAAATCAAAAAGTTTGAACTTTTCATTGGTGTTTGTTGGGTTCCAGTGTCGGGTTGAAATCGACCGGAAGCATGCACTG
This sequence comes from Picea engelmannii, assembly GCA_009831015.1. Lineage (NCBI taxonomy): Eukaryota > Viridiplantae > Streptophyta > Pinopsida > Pinales > Pinaceae > Picea > Picea engelmannii. The sequence goes on from ML789468.1 coordinate 561,949, forward strand.
TACATACCATCTCTTCATCTTATTTATAAAAATTAAAGTATCAAAAATATCGAAATAAAAATTTAATAAATTGTATTATATATATATATATATATATATATATATATTAATATTAGTGCAATGTATTTTTTAAAAAAAATCGATAATTATTTTTCAACTACTCAAATTATATCAAATTGTGATTTTCAATATTTTATTTTTTATCAAATTATAGTAATTAATTTACCTTTACTACTCGTATATTTTATTTTTTAGTAATTAATTTACCTTTACTACTCGTATATTTTATATTATTCATTGATTTATATTTTTTTTTATCGTTATTTTTAAAATTTTGATTTATTATATTTTTTGACATTATTTTTATTTATTAAATAGTATGAAATTATTAGAATGTGATAAAATTTATTATAATTCAATTGAAATTCTTAAAATTTTGATTTATTATATTTTTTTACATTATTTTTATTTATTAAATAGTATGAAATTATTAGAATGTGATAAAATTTATTATAATTTAATTGAAATGGACAATGAAAATGATGATGATTAACGTTCACTAAGATCTAATTGGTCTATTTACCTGTGATTCTTTAGAATTTTGTTTATGTGCTCTAAAAGTATTAAGAAAAGCTTTCTAAGATCACCATACTTTTGTGAAGGTGAAATCTACTAAGATATATACCTTACCCTTATTTTTATGGACTAAGTTATTTTTGATGTACTTTATTAAAAGTATAATTTCATTAAATTAAATTATGATAACTTTAACTATAAAACTAGAACTTTTTCTTTAAAAGATTAAATATTTTAAAATAAATCCTGTTATAGAAATTTTGAAAAAAAATGATAAATTAAAATTAAACCTTAATTCATAAAAAAAAGTTATAATTATACTTTTGAATATTTATATTTTTTTATATTTTATAATGTATTTATCATAATTGTGTTTTTAAAAATGTAATTGAATCTTTAAAATTAGTTAAAAATATTATTTTTTATTATTTTTATTAAAGGTGGTTGAGAGATAATGAATTTTATGACATAATAATGAAATAATAAAACACATTGAAGTAGGGATTGGGGAAGAGATAATGGACTTTTTATCTTTGTTGAATTGCAATTCAGTTTTGTTTATTTAAAAATCGGTTGGAAGATTGACTTGAATATTTCAATTCAACAAAATTGAAAAGACTTTTAAAAAAGGGGGACAAATGTTAATAACCATTTTGATTAGGTTGAGTATAACTTTATTATTATTTTGGTAGCAAGTCATGAACTAGGAAAATAAAAATAAAAAATATATATATGATGATGATGATTAACGTCCACTCAAATCGAATTGGTTTATCGGATGTGAAGAGGGTAAGTGATTACTTGTGATTCCTTAGAATTTTGTTTATGTGCTTGAAAAGCATTAAAAGAAGCTTTCCAAGATCACCATACTTTTGTTGAGTTAAGAGGTTAGGAAGGTTGGTAGTGTGACAAATATTTTTAAAATGAGATCTAATATGGGTATAGGCTGGATAATCTAAGAGAAGTGTTTTTCATCTTCAACCTTCTTAGTGTCACAAAGGTGACACACTCTTTCATCCCATGGCGTTTTAGGAATTGACCAACGCCTAGTTTCACTATGGAACTCATGAGAATTTGTTCTTATCTTAGTAATGCTTATTTTTTTCTTTACACTTGGCAAAACTGATAGATAATTTTGATCTTCTAGATTAGGATTGATTACATCCTTATAATACCTTAATTTTCGTTTTTCCTCTAACTCTTTATCACACCACATTTTCTCCTTAAATTTTGATTTGATGATTTTTTTAATAGTATCTTTATTCTGCAAAATGGTGTCTTCCATGATTCCCCAATAGTTTAGCCAAGACCGGGCATCTTTATGTCATCCTCGCTTGAGTCGATCGTGGTTATGACTCGATTTTGAAGCAATTTTAGGAAGTCTCTTGTCTTCCATGTTGTTTAACTTGTTCTTATACATTAGGTATCTAGTCATAGCCATGTTCTCAATGGGGGAGAGGCTAGTTTCTAAGAGGAGGATGGGATAGGGCGTATTTCCTTTAATTTTGAGATTATAGGTTATAAAATTCTTTTGTATTTGCTCTATCTTTCTCCAGGAATCATGAGAGATACTACAACCCCAGACTTCACATCCATAAAGAATAATAAGTGTAACAAGAGTCTCAAAGAGGAGTTTCTTCTTATCCTAACTCCAAAGATCAGTTGCTTTACAATTGTTTTCAAACCCATAATAAGCTTTCCATCCCCCAATAATCCTTTTCTCAATGCTATAATTCCAATTGAGCTTGTGGTGAATATCAATTCCAAGATATTTGTATGAAGTCACTTCCTCCAAGTTGTTGTTGGCATATACGAAGGTATCATAAGTGATCTTATTGGATTTAATAATCATGACCTTAGTCTTATCAGTATTAATAGTCATACCCATATTGGAGAAAAAATCCTTGAGTATTCTTAGTTGGTTTTCAAGATCATGGGGACTCCTTGCCATAAGAACGATATCATCGGCACAAATAAGAAGATTGATGACTATACCAGTGAGAGTAGGGTTGACACAACCTGTTTTTTCCAAGCAATCTTCTAACTTGTCAATGTATATACCAAAACGAGTAGGGGACAAGGGACAACCTTGTTTGACTCTAATATTGCAGCTAATTTCTTTTGACCAACCCTCAGTGTTTTTAAACTTAGAAATAACATTCTCATACATCTTTATTGCAACAGCCCTCAAATCGAGAGGCACTTTTATCTCTTCCAACCTATTCCAAAGATTTTTCCTAGGAACCATGTCAAAAACTTTTCTAAAGTCAACAAAACAACAAAAAAGATTGGTTTTAGTATTGAAGAACTCATATGCAATGATCCTAAAGGTAACAAGATGGTCCACAATTGAATGATATCTCATAAACTCGGCCTAGCCTTTAGCTCTTTTACCATGAATTTCTAGCCAAAGGCTAATATTTTTTTCCAAAATAATTACATAAAGCTTGGCTAAAATCAGGCTAATCATAATGGTCCTATAATTAGAGGGAATGTTTCTATCCCCATTTTTAAAAATAGGAACAATGAGGCTTTGCATCCATGGTTTAAGGAAGCCTTGTTTGACTGCTAAATTAAATAGCTTGTGTATGTGAGGGATAAGGATAGGCCCTCCGATTTTAAAAATTTAAGCTTGGTAGCCTTCAATTTCCTTAGCTTTACCATTTGCAAGCCGCTTAACCCCGAACTCTATGTCATCTCAAGAAAAAACTTTTTCCTTTGTAGAGACAATAAGAATGGTGTCCATGGCATTAGGGAACTCATCAAGACTTTTAAGGTAGGAATTTCAGTCCCTTAAGGGAATCCTATTATTTTCTTTAGTATTGCGGTTTAGAATTTGGCTTAGAACTTCTTAGGATCCAGCTTATATAGTTGTGAAAGTTGTTCTTGCCTTTTATTGATATAGTACCTTTTTTCCTTTTAATTAGGGCTTTGTACGTATTGATCTTATCGAGTTTTAAGGACTCATTAGAAGCATCCCTAATGGTTTTCCTAGCAATTTTACATTCTTTATCATACCAAGGGTTGGTCATTCTATTATTCTTTTTATAGG
>ML789468.1:565626-578358 GCA_009831015.1 Picea engelmannii
GAAAGTGTAGTTGTAAAATTATGATAGAGTTCTTCAATGTTGTCCGTATAAGTTAGGAGATTTAATTTACTATTTAAATCCTTTAAGAAAATGTCAACTTTACTTTTGTCAAAGCACAAATTCCCTTTATTATCATAATTCTCTTCAATGACGTTCATGTGCATGGAAAAGTTTAGAGTTAGGGTTAAAGGTTTATGATCAGAGTGGGGCTCATGGTCATTTAAAAGGTCAAAAGTTGTTATTTGGTTGGAAACAGGGATATCAGATATCACATCATCTACGACACTACTACCTAGCCCATGAATACAAGTCTTCTGGTTGGAGTTTGGCCACTTCATTACTCCATTGCAAATTATTAGGTCTTGAGAGTTGTAGAGCTTGACCAACTCAGTACCAAACAAATTCTCAATTATGTCTTCAAAGCTTCTTTTGTAGATATTAGATAAAAGAAGGTCCTCATCTAGCCATAAAGGATTATGGTTGGAATCAAATTGCTATATACATCTTCTTAGTATTGGTGTCCAAAATTTCTATCCAAATGTATTGATTGAGAAGATCAATCTTATGAAATTGAATGTGAGAAGAAATGTTCTTTCTAATATAATATAATATAATATAATATGTGATTATTTAATATTTAAATTATTTATTACAATTTATTTTATATATAATATGTAATTATTAAATATTTAAATTATTTATTGCAATTTATTTTATTTTTATGCAATAAGTTAATTTTATAACTATTTTTTCTTACAATAAATTTAATAAGAATATAATAAAAAGATTAGGCATGATGAAAGTTCTAGTATGATCCTATAGGGTGGAATAATGTTCATAGATATTTCGTCCAATTTTGAATAGATTCGATTATTAAAAATTTGATTATAGTTTTGGATCAATAAAAATTATAACTTTTTATATGTTTAATTTAAGGTAATTAAAAGAAAATTTAGTACAAAATCAAATAACTTTATCTTTCGTTATCAACAATGATAAATAATGAGTATAGTCTACTGACACTTATTACATGAAGAAATGTTCATAAAAAAAAATTAATGATTGGCATAGTTTCAATCATAATTTTTAAGACCTATATTGGATGATTAAGATTTCTCGAAAAAGTCATACATCTTAATATGATTTGATTTATTATTATATTTACAAAACTATGTTAAAGTATTATATGTTATAAACCATTCATTTCAGATTCTATCTATTTGCATTGAAATATTAAATATTTTAATAGCATTATTTTTAAAAATAATATTTTATAATATTATAGTATAATATTTTATAAATATAAATATTATTAATGATATTGTATATGTATAAATAAATGTTTTTTGTTTTTTTAGAGAAGAGATTAAATTGTAATTTGGATAGTATCAAGTTTTTTTTATATGAGATTAAAATTAAATGTTATTAAAAAGTATATGATTAAAGTTAAATGCTACTAAAAAGTATATGACTTTATTGTAGATAGGCTCAAGCATGATTACAAAGGATACCAGTCCCACATTAAAATCTAGAAGTGTTTTCGATTAGTTAAGAACTCATTTTCTTGCATTTACTATCTAGGTTGAAACGACTTTTTAATCCGAGATTAAGATTTAAAAGTGTTTTTAATTAACTAAGAAATTAATTAATGACCAAAGATCTAAAAGCTTCTTGCAAAAATGAATGTGTGTCCTCCTTACAGAACACTAATAGATCATATACAAAGAAGTTCTCCTTCTCTTACATCATTCAAAGTCCGTATCTCAAAATTGCCTACTAAATAGAAGAACTGGGACTCTGGACAAAATGCAAAATTTGCTCGTGAGACTCTCAAAGAGCTTATACAAAATTTGAAGTTCAAGCCAAGCTCACTACGTCTATTCCCCAAATTGCTATAAAATCTACTAAAAAAACTTAACATCTAACATCTTGACTTTGTCGCAGAGCTAGGCTGAGACGGACTAACAAGTACATCCTTACTCCTGAATTGAAATATTTTCGCATCCTACCTAGTACCACATACCAGACACACTGACACCACATAAATTCATAACTAGAAGGACAAACTTTTCGACTGATACTATCTAATACTCCATATACCTGCAACCCCAATTAGCATGTGTCCACATTCCTTATGCTATGAGACTTGCCCAATTCATTTAATAATGTTTTAAAATCCACGGAGTTATGGAATAGGGACCCAATGCACAATATAGTTCGCCTTTATTCAGAAACATGGATTTGTTTGCTGCCTTGCCTCTTGATTTAAGTTTCGAAAGATATGGAAAAATTCAATCCTATTAAATGATTTAACAATTTGTTTGATTTTTTTTTGATGAGGTGAAGTAGTTTCATATTATTAGTCTTTGAGAAAATAGCTAATGCACTTATCAAGAGACAAAACCACTACTTCTAAGATTCCAAATTTCTTAAGTGAACTAATCCTTACCACAAAGCTAAAGCTGCAATATTATTCGTATCCTCCCCAATTCCCGGGAATACTCTAAAATAATAATTTCCTCGGGATTTTGAATTATCTCTCGCCATCTTGTCACCCCTATTCTGATATTATATTATATGCACAATTTTTTAAAATTTCTAAAGCACACATGAATTCTAACGGTCAACTTTACCTAATCCATTGGATGGATGTCGACACTTTGTATAGCTATTAAATGGCATCAAGGATAAGGTTAGACAACCAACGTATGTATTGCTCCAAACCTGGAGTTATTTTGTCATTATTATAATACGGTCCCACTTAATCTATACTTTAAAAGTACTTCTTATGGCTTATCTCACGCTGAATACACACACTCTAATAAATGGGTGGCACATGCAATAATTCTAGTTCAAATTTAGATAAGCCTGCACCAACTCAATGACAACTTTAGAGCCATTACTAACATATATGCAGGTTAAGAGTAATTACTAAAATATATGCTAGTTTAGCAAGGTTTAGGGTTTAGCAAGGTTTAGGATAAGGTAAATGAGGAGGATTGAATAGGACAAAGTTATTGATAATTTTTTTTAATTTGGTAAGAATTTTTCTAAAAATTAAATTTATCTATTTCTAATTTATTCATAAAATATATATTCTCTATTCTTTAACAAGTGTTATATGGTAGCTTAGTCCCTACCAAGCAATGAACTAAGTTGCCAAGTGCTGCATGGCAGTTTAGTCCCTGCCAAGCAATGAACTAAGTTACCATGTTGTTATTCATTGTCTTTGTTAAGCTGTCATGTTGGACACATCCATTTAAGAACACACTGCTTTGAGCGAGGAACAAGCTAAGGAAATTGTAAAAATACTCTTCAAAAATATGTGCTTAGATTTCATTTTGAGTGGATGAGAAAAATATATGCTTAGACTAATGTTGAAGTTAGTAAGCACGTGAACCATATGAAGTGCATGGATACCTAAAAGAACCCCATATAGAAGCAAAGATGCCAAGGTATTCAGCATTTAAAAATGTACAACCTAATAAGCAAACTAGCCCAACAAGGACAGTTACAATTTTACAGAAGTGTCATGTTTCTATTGACCTTTCTAAGCTTTAACAAATTATTACCCAAGAGAACAATGCAAAACTAGTACCTATTATCCATAAATTTTTCTGTACTTGATTAGTAAACTGAGGTGATAATCACTCACAACTCTTCAAGACAAATCTAGGTAGCATCATGTGTGTTAATCACTGACAACTCTTCAAGACAAATCTAGGTAGCATCATGTGTGTTTATTGGATTTTACAAGCTGTGTCATTTATCTTATGCATGGGAGCCTGAACTTTGCTACAAACTGCTAGATTTTGTGCATAAATTCAACTAATGGAAGTAGAAATGTAACAAAAACCTGTCTATTTGACTTCTTTTCACTAGAAGTAATGCCACATCAAGGTCTTTAAAGTCTTCAACTCCATAGCAATTATTGCAACCACATATGGCAATGGGATTATTCCAGAGATCCAGGTCTGCTAGACTCATTTCTTATACACTATTTACTCTAACAAATTCAGGACTACAGAAAGTAGTTTTTTTTGGTTTGTTTTTTCTTTTAATAATTTATACGGTTGCCTGCAGAAACAATGTAAAATATAACTACTGCAAATAAACAAATAGAGTATTGTTGGGACAATTTGGAATCACGACCAAGGGGTTTGTTAAAATTTTGGCAGGGAGTAAGATAGAATTCTTTTGTAGAAAGGGTAAAAGTCTTATAAAGTTTTAACAGCTTACATTTAAAGCCCTAGGCTATACCCACACGGCGAGAGTATAGGCTTCAGGGGAACTTCTGATCTTATACTGCCAAACAGGATCATAAGAATATGAATGGGAGCTTGGACAACAATGAAGTATCACATACATCTCCTTCGTTTCAAGAGTATCTAAGCAACAATGTTAGACATCAGTGCCTGCAACGGGATACCATGTATAAAACTATGAACATTTGGCACTGATTCCATAGACGTCGCTCGTTTCCTTACCCACTGCTCTGTTCGATCCTTTTTTGAATGAATACCGTGTGGGTGAAGTGTTACAGCTACAAATAACAACAACACTGTCATTGCGCTCTGTTTTATAGTTAATTAAATGGCACATTAATTGTTTAATTCCTGGTTTTTTGTTAAGCCATGATGGTTTAAATGTGCAATGGCAAGCTACAGCAGTGCAATCCTCCAATTCAACCAGTTGAGCCTTGGGCATTCACCCACACTGCTGGCCATGTTTTGAATTCCTACAACAAACATATGTTATGTTTCCTACAACACTCAATTTGATTGGTTGGCTAGCTGATTGGTACATGTCATTTCAGCGATCTCATGCTTGTATTCGCTAGAATGTTAAACCTATAGCTCTAGTATATCATTGTGGTAATGCATGTGTTGGACAAAAGCTTGAAATCAACCTATTGGTGATTGCAGAGACAATAACAAATTTATTTCCGCAGAGGATCATGTTGATGGGATGGATAGGCCATGGGCATACTGTTTACGAATCACTATTGGAGGGATTCTCGCCTTCAAGTTAGATTTTAGTATTGAAACTAGTATGTTCACAAAAGAAAGGTTCTAGCTAATTGAGATGAATTGTACTTGACTCTCTATCGACTCTAAAAAACCCTACTCTACTGGATGGTTGTTTCAGTAGGTATTTCTTCTAGACTTAGGGTCAGAGATGTTGATGGACTTTCCTATATTTATCTTGGAAATGCGTGTGTCCTAGGCATTACATTCAATTTATTTTCTCTAACTAGTACCACCATTCTTATTGATCATGGGCATCTCCGTTGGAATACTTGTGATCTGTATTTGCTACTTTCTTGCTCTGCATTTGAAGTTCCATATTAAACTTGCTAAAGTCTTGCTAATTAAAGTGTTTGGGAGCTTGGAATCACTGTAAGTAGTTATATCTTATGTAGAAATTTGCTCATAGTTTCCATATATGCCAGGTTTAAGTAGTTAAATACAATTTACCCTTATAAGAAACATATAAACATATAAGTAGTTAAATACAATTTACCCTTATAAGAAACATATAAACATATAAGGAATAAAAAGGATTCAAATACCAATAGACAATAGTGAATTCTCAATAAATAATAGAGAATATTAGTTCCCAATAGTTACTAATTACCACTAGCCCATACAAACATTTCTTAGCGGGGATCTTAGTCTATTACTATACTAATTTATATTATATAATATGGATACTTATATCTACAAGGTTACCAGGCATAGTTACCAGGCATAGCGATCTACTTCCAGTACACAGTATTATAGTCTAGGTTAATACCTAATAAAACAAGCAAGAGTGAAGCAGAATAAGGGGTGGGTGGGAGAATAATTGAGAATAATTCAAGTAATGATTATTCGAAATCTATCCATCTGTACACAATGAATAAAGGTAACAATTAACCTATATTATGGAGATTCAAATATTTATTTGTAACTTAAAAATTATTTACAAAAACTCTGCAGGGTGGATAAAGCTCGTCATTAACTATCATCATTAAAATTAAAAGACCCAATGTTTTTACATACGTTTATATATTGCAAAAAATAATCCTTTTCATTTTAATAACTCACCATTGAAATTAAAGACACAATGCTTGTGCACACACATTTATGTATTGCAAAAAATAATCCTTTTCATTAAATAGCTCATATTGGTTTGTCCCAGCTATAAACCATGGTATTTTTTCTTAAACAAATAGTATCACTTTTGGGGATTTTCCACCAATCCCAACCCTTTAAATGTTATGTCTTTTATGTCTTTGGATGTAAATATGCCCAACATCCATACATATGATGATGACATGCAACTACCAACCTCCAAAATGTTAGAATTGGTACAAAGTTTGTATAACAAATAATGCTTATTTGAAAATATGTTTTTCCCTTTAATCCTAAGGGGATCAATCTCAAGAATCATGGTTTAAACTTTTTGAAAATGATAGATGACTTGTCTATTGCAACTTGGGGGTTCATAACCTTTATACTTTTCACTCATCATAATATCCTGAATTCAAACCATACACGTTATGCTGACACACAAAATCACTGCAGTAGTTACTTATAGATTTGACCTCCTATATGAAGCATATAAAATACAATATTATATTAATTGGTAAACATTGAAGCAAGTTAATCTTGGAAATAGAGTAAACCTCTATTGATTTACTTTAATTTGGAACTTTCACAATACTGCAAAATAAGATTCTTTAACATGCTTTTTTTTTAAATAGAAAGAAATCAATAATCACAATCACATATCCTAATATTTACATGCTCATTACAGATTAAAGGATTCAACCCTTATTTCCGCAAGTATGACCCTTCCCAACCTTAAATAACATTGACATTGCAAAGTGGATTGGTGGACCTAACCTAACTTAGATCTCTAACTAATAAACACTCATTTTAAACTATCAATTAATTAAATATGTTATTATAAAATAGAATAAATATATAAAAACACAAGAAATAAACCTTTTTATCTCATTCCACTTACTTTTCCACAGTCCAATCTACTAGATTTAGATAAAGTAGAGCCTCGACTTCCTCCGTCTGTTGCATTTCAGATCTCGATTACGATAAAAAACCTTATTGTTCACCGATGGTTGTGGTTGACCATAGCAAGAATCGAATCCCCATGAATAACTTAGCTCTCCATTGACCTAATCACTGAACCAATTCCACATTGGCATTTTGATCTGATACATGTAGGCTAATTATCTATCAAAAATTTAATGTATTGTATAGTTTTGGTCTTTGGGGGTTGGATCAACCCCCAATAGAAAGACAAAAGGCACTTAGTGAAAGTAGCACAACTAGCAGACATCAATACAAAGAGAGAAAAATGCAAATGAGAAAGGGAGAAGCACCGTGATGAGCATAGGTGTAGGCTTTCCTCCATGAATATATGTGATCGCCTAGACAAAGGTCTTCTCTGCTAATCTTGTTAGAGAGCAATCCCATGGCTATTGCTGATCATAAACGAATGAGATGATATTCACGCAATCTGAATTCAGAAAAGTTTGTCACTCAAAACTATTCCTATTTTTTCTAAACATGAAATAAAGAGTCAAAATACATGTCCGAGAATGTAGTCCCTACCTACGATATTGTTGCTTGCTGGCTTTACGATGACCCGAATGAGAGAGATGATGTTCCCCATGTTCCCAACAGAATGGACTTGGCAAAAGTTTACAAGGTGAAAGACTTATGTTCCTGGTTACAGGCTCGTGTTTCATTGTCTTACAAAGTTTGAGAATGCCTGATCAAAAAATAGTAGTAAAACCAAGCAATTTGTGTATGGTTGTTGTTATGCATCAGTGAATTTTGCAAGTGTCGGCAAAAGGGTCATTATGTTGGCACCTGCCACTGGTTAAAAACCCGATGCTCCACCAATAAATGCCCATGCGACATTCAAAGGCTGGGACCTAAGACCAATTAAAATCTCGATACTCCACTAATAAAAACCCACATCGGAGGCTAGCACCTGCCACACCTGCCACCGGTTGAACCTACATGCATACATGAGGCAAAATGCATGCATACATGAGGAAAAATGCATGAAAAGGCATTTGGTTTTGGTTCATGTGCCATAGCCTACACCTATTAGCACCAACAACGAGACTACCCTAGCATACAAGCGTTAGCTAGGAGCCTGACATTCTTTTTTGTCTTTTCTAACTGTAATTCTCCTTGCCTTGCATTTTGTTTGTTTTCTATTTTTGCATCATATCCAGAAGAGAAGCTACATTCGACTTTCTTTGTTTCAATTTCTGAGAAAGTCAATATGTTGGTGTTAGCCATTTTCTCATCCATTTTGGGATAGTCTTGTGCTCTCCCTGTCAGTTGGTGAATCGACTAAACAATTTATCTTTGCTCTTCGTGATCCTGATTATGACTTTGTTGTCTATTTGTTGGCTGCAGAAAATTTGTCAGAACGGTTTGCATCCGATGTTGAAAGTTTAGTTAGAGCAATCAGGCCAAAGGTTGTGGTTGCATAGATAGGCCCTTCGTCAGTGGATGATGTTCGAGAAGAAGAAAGCAATTTGGGTGGAGATGAGACTTTCTTTGTGCCAACCTCATGGCTAGGAGTGCTCAAGGGTTGTTTCTTCAAGAGAATAAATTGGAGCAAATATGAAAGTAGGGTTGGCTTACAAGTTTTACGAACAATTTTTGGGACAGGCTTTTATGGGCATGTTTTGGCTGCAAAACAAGTAGCAACATAAAATCGTTCCCTATTCCTTTTTCTTGAAACTCCATGCAGAAATGGTCAAGGTAGTGAATTGGATGCCAGTGGTGAACAAAATTCCGACAAAGATGGGACAAACAAAAGTGGCATGACACCCTCGCCATAGGTATCTCAAGGTAGTGGCCTTTTCAGAAAACTAACATCATTATCAGATGAAATGGTTTCAAGTGTTCCCATGGGCTCTGATAGGTATACCTTGGCTAGGCTACTTCACTCTTCTTCCCTAAAATTTTTAGCCTCATCCGTAGCTTTGTCATTGCAAAATTCATTTGCACTAGATTCAAGTTCAAATTTTGTTCCCATTGCAAATTCTACCTCTTCTCCTGCAGAATGTGAGTTTGATGTTAACGATCAAATTCCTTCATTTACACATTCTTTCTATACCTTACTTCTTGTAGATTTGCATGAGATGTTTAATAATCTTCTTGCCATAGATAAGGCATTAGTTTATGCACGAAAGATGCTTGCCGATGTGGAGAAAGGCAAAGAGGTGCATTGCGAAGTGTTGTCTCATGTTAACAAGTTTCAGATTGCAGTGGAGGGACTCAAAGTTGCTCTAAATTCAAATGCCCGTAGTCCCCTTAAGAAAGAGCAAAATAACCTGAAAAATCTGAACTTCTATGAGTTGGCAAACCAACATATGATGGCACATATAAAATTGATTTCTTGATGTCATTAAGAAAATGAAAGGAAGACTTCGTTTTGGTTATATCCAACCTAAGGAGACCTGAAAAACATTAAAAAAAGCAGGAGACCAGGTCCCCATCAACCAGAGGTATGGGTACGTTACCCCACCATGAACCATAGAGAATGAGTTCGCCAAACATTTTATAGAAAGCAAAGGCAAGGGTCTTATATAAGTCAAAACAAACAACAACTTATATAAGGCTATTGAGTGCCTCTTTCAGATGTGCACCTGAGGGCGAGTTTGTAAATGAACATCGTGTTTGCACACGAAGACTGATGTAGGATAGAAATTATCTTCATGTTCCTTGTCGCTGAAAGGGGCCATGGCCACAGTGTTCCAAGCAGAATTTATAGGCAATATAGCCTCGATGACTTCTCTGGATGGTTACACCACCGTGTAGAGAGTTATGGCAAGTGGAATCTTATCAGAAACCACCTCAACTCATCCACTGCATGCAACAAGTTGAACCAGAGGTTCACTTTTGCCCAGGATTTCTTCAATGCCCACATTATCCCTTTGGAGGTAATGCATTAATCTATTGTACTGAACTAGTTTAGAAAAATCATGTTTTATTTACACTGTAACTCAATTTGGAGCCAGTGTTTAAATATTTCCATGTTTAAATATCTCCCTGTACGAGAGGACCAACTAAGAAAAGGGTGAGGTAATAAGCGAGTGTTTAAATATGTCCCAGCACGAGATAGTTTTAGGCTTAAGAGTTAGTCAAAGAAAAATATTGTTTAAGACAAGTCTTAACCATCATCTAGGTACATGTCCATACAAGCTGGTATACAAAAGGAGGTAATTTTTTTGTCATTTTAAAACTATTTTTTTATGAATGTTCATATATGGCATTCTAGGAAGATCTATTAGAGCTTACAGTCACAGTCATAGTCAGGGATAAGTATGCATTCAAAGTAGCCTTTTGCATAAGTATACCAACTATGGTTCAAGAAATATGCATTCACAGATACAGTCACAATCAGGTATAGGTATGCATTCAAGGGTATGAGTACATACCCTTCCCACCTGTTTTGCACAAAGTCGATTCCAATCCGCTATTGTAGGTAGGCCTCTATTCCAAGTGAGACCTATTGTTCCATTCGATCAGGCCAACAATGAGAGAAGCCTATTGTTCCAGTCGATCAATCTGATCAAGCCAACAATGATAGAAGGTTGGGATGGGATTGGTTTGGCAAGTGGATATTTGTGTATGCGAATGTGGTTGATTCTACCGTGCAGGGTGGTGTGGGTCTGTTACTGCCTTCCTGTGAATGTGAAGGCGGTGGAGACTATGAAGGCGATGGTTGCATTTGTCAGGAATTTATTTTAAGTACAGAGCGGTGGCCGTATTTGTCAGGAATTTACTTCAAGGCCAAAGGTGTTAATGCATTGATAGAAACTTAAAACTTAGGTGAATGAAAAAATAGTAAAACTTAGGTGAATGATTTTTTTTAGGTTAATTCAAATTGCATTATTGTGTCATATTTGAACTTTAGGATATTTAATTGCATTATATTAGTTTCGGCTAATTGTATTATGTCAGTTTCAGCAATAACAGTTATAACTTATTAGCCAATCACATATTTTATAAATGTAATTTAAATATTTTAAGAAAATAATTATTTTTCTTTTTCTATGTCTAACATTGGAAAACATGAAAATATTTGTAAGTCAAATGTTAACTATTTGATAGTCAACGATGATGAATCGAATGCAAGAGTCCCAGCCTTCGGCAGGGACTAATAAGATCTAACTTCCCATAAAATCTTTAGCTAAACCATTAAGACCAACCTTATAATAAATGCCATCGCCGCCACTTGGTAACTAAATTTAATTTCAATTTTTCAATTTTTATTTTAAATCATCATTTTTGTGAATAATTATTAAAGTTTATGAAAAGGTTTTTCAAAATTGCTTCACATTCTAGTTAAAATAATTTATAGTTTGAATGGGATTAGGATAATGATATTACGTCTTAACTAAATTATTGAGAAATTGAAAGAACATGTCACTAGGATAATATTAAAAACATTATTACATTTAAAAACAAGGGTTGCATGGCAGCTTAGTCCCTGCTAAGTAAACTTGGAAATGAAGATGATAGCTAATACCCTATAATTATTGATGATGATGATTACTTTGAAACATGAATAATATGCTAACAAATGAGTTAGTTTCATAATCTTAAAAGAATTCGACATAGACTCACAAGGGATGGAATGATGACACATAGTTTATAGATTGACAAAATAACCTGAATTTCCTTCTAATTAAGCTAAGCAAGCCAAATGCAAATCTTATTTAAAAAATAAAAATAAACATTTCACATTTTATAATATTTATTTTAATATATATAATATTTTACTATCTTAACATGTATATTATAAAATATAATATATATTTTAATATATAATATATTATAATATTTTATGTGTTAACATATATATGTTATATAATATATACTGTAATTTATATAAAATTATAATATATATTTTAATACATATAATATTTTAATGTGTTAACATATATATTATAAAATATATAATATATATTTTAATTTATGTAATATTTTAATATGTTATGACATAACGTATTCAAAACAAAACATCAACATCATTGGGAAATGTAAATTTTAAAAAATATTTTATTGTGGTGGTGTAATAAGTGTTATATATGTTGTACAACTAATTAAAATGGTTATTGTCTATGTAATTAATTTTAAATGTTGAAATACGTGAAAGCAACAATAAGACTTGAAAAATATTAACCAATTAGAAATGAGAAAAATAAATATTTTTACTATATTAAAAAATATAAATTTATTTTATTAAATTAAACATTACATTTTACAAACAAATTTAAAATATAAAGCAAATTAATGTCAAATCAATAACAAACTCATTGTTATAGTCCTGCTTTAGCATAAAGCAGGGACTAATAAGATTCATAAAATATATATTCTCTATTTTTTAATAAGATTGAAATTCATCTCATAAGAAATATTGGAAGATTTAGTATAAATGTTTTAGGTTTTTATTTTTTATGGGTATTTTTTAGATGAGTTTTGTCCAAAATCTGATTGAAATTTCAGAAAAATGTAGTTTCAATGGTTGACATTATATATTCTAGGTGTCTTGAGGTTTTTGAGGATGTTGAATGAATTTGTACATTCAAAAAACAATTTAAACACTATAAAATTGTGATTTCACCCAAAAAAATATGTTGTTGGAAAATTAATTTCATAAATTTCATTTAAAAAAAGTTGTGATTTCACC
>ML789468.1:578433-629139 GCA_009831015.1 Picea engelmannii
GTGTCCCCTCACGAGGGGGCACTATAGCCTGGTTTCCGAATGTGTTGTTGGAAAATTAATTTCATAAATTTCATTAAAAAAAATATTAATTAAGAAAAATTTGAGATTTATTTTTTGAGTGGACATGGTCTTAATCTCTTTAAACATGTTGCTATTATATTCTTTATTTTTAGTTGAAGTGCAATCATGCTTAGAATGTATCCTTTTAAGATTTTAGTTTCTATTTTTTAATTAGATGGGGTTAATTTTTTATATATTATATTCTTTATTTTTAGTTGAAGTGCAATCATGCTTAGAATGTATTCTTTTAAGATTTTAGTTTCTATTTTTTAATTAGATGCAGTTAATTTTTTTTAAGATGTTTTATTTGAAGAATCTTAAATTATATAATGATTATGATAATGTTGAAAGTTAATGTTTACTAAAACAAAATTAATTTATAAGACTTTAAGAAAGGTAAGGAATTTTAAGATTCTAGTTTTTATTCTTTAATTATATGAGATTAATCTTTTTAAGATGTTTTATTTGGAGAATCTTAAATTATGTAATGATTATGATAATGTTGATGGTTAATATCCACTGAAACCAAATTTAATTTATAGGACCTGAAAAAAGGTAAGGAATTACTTAGTTTGCTTTACAATTTTATTTTTGTGTTTGAAAAGCTTTAAGAGAAGTGTTCCTAGATCACCATAATTTTGATGAGTTAAAAGGTTAGGAATGTCGGTATTATAACAAATATTTTGAAATTGTGATTTAATCAGAGTGTATGCTCAACATTATAAGAGAAATTGCTTTTTATCTTCAACCCTCTTAGTGTCACAAAGATGGCAAATTATTTTGACCCACTACGATTTAGGAATTAAGGCCATGTTTCATTATGGAGTTCGTGAGAGTTCGTTCTTTTTTTCCATGGAAAGATTAGTAATTTTATTTATAAAAACAAAATTATAGTGGTAGATGTTGAGAAGCATTCAACTTTATCTTTATAGCCCTATAGCTTTAGTCAAAAGACTATCACCTATAGTTCCAAAGCTTTCTTTCAAAAAGGAAATCTTAGACTAGCAACTATACTAATGAAACATCATATACAATTAAATTGTCAAAATTTTCCATAAAGTATAGTTTTCTTTACTGGAAAAATTCAACCAATCTTCCATAGGTACTTAGCCTTCCTTTCCATGGAGAGACATAGACTAGCAACTATACTAATGAAACATCATATACAATTAAATTGTCAAAATTTTCCATAAAGTATAGTTTTCTTTACTGGGAAAGTTCAACCAATCTTCCATAGGTACTTAGCCTTCCTTTCCATGGAAAGACATTGATCACCAAGCTCTAAAGTAAGAAAAATAAACTTAGAACAGAGGAGCATGAATAAATTCAAAGGAGTGTGCAAGAGTGTTGTTTGTGATCTTCCAGATCCTCCCATTTTCCAATGCCACTCCATCCTTAGATAGCATGTATGCTTCAAAGTTCTTATCCATGTAAATAGGCTTAAAATAGATGCGAGAGAAGGTTGATTTTAGAAGCAAGATGTCATGAAAAAAATTTGTAGTGTCAAGTTGTGCAAATCGAATTCTTCTTTCATCCTTTTGAATCAGAGGTAGGGAGTCTTCATAAATTTGGATTTGAGAAATTACATTTTCCTTATCTGACATTAAGACCATTTTTAGAGTCATAAGTGTTAAAATAATAGGTGTGCTCATTTCATCATAGACAATATCACTATATTGCCACCCAACCATAGGCACAAAGGCC
This sequence comes from Picea engelmannii, assembly GCA_009831015.1. Classification (NCBI taxonomy): domain Eukaryota; kingdom Viridiplantae; phylum Streptophyta; class Pinopsida; order Pinales; family Pinaceae; genus Picea; species Picea engelmannii. The sequence continues at coordinate 580,198 of ML789468.1, forward strand.
ACCCCTGAGCACCTTGACCTTGACAGAGATAATATTTTGGAAGTAATCACTAGAACCAATAGCCAAACAAGGTAGCATACCTCTTTTCAAAGCTAGCGTACCAAGAAGAAATTCCAAACCATAACCAAAGACAAAGTCACCATTGCAACAACTGCAACTCTCCACCAGTCATGCGCACAACTAGTCCTTATGTAGTTGTGAGAATGAGTGAGTGCAAATGAGCTAAAGCACCCACTATTTATAGTCCTCCAAGTGAACTAACCGGGTCGATTTCTTCTCTTGGAGGCTAATAAATTAATATAAGTTATTCTCTTGAGCCGACTTGTCTTCTAGGGTTATTACCCAACTAATTAAGGTTTATCTTGCTTCCTGGAATATTCTAGTCTCGTCAAAGGTTACATGTAGAGGTTAATATGTCCCGTAGCTACCGTAACATCAACACTCCCTCCTAGCTAGGGAGGTATTACAGGAAATGGTCTTGAGTACAAACATACCATTCATCTGGTAGTAACACCAATAACACACATCACTAGTGATAGTCTCCATGGCAATCAGAATTCCATCCAATAGAACACAACTGTATCTATCCATAGTAGTATACAACTACTATCCAGTGGTATACAACCAATCCTAGTAGCACACAGCTACTAACCAATGACATACAATCACCACCAGTGGATCAGATCCACCATAGTAGCATACAACTATTGTCCAGAGACATGAAGTCTCCAAAGCAATCATATCATCTGTTATCATCCTGCATCAACAATGACATCAACTGCATCACCTCTAAGCCATACTAGCATGATGCGAATGCATCATATCTAAGTTGTGTTGGCATGATCTGGAGTATCATCTACATCATCTCTAAGTCGTACTAGCATTAACATAATTGGCATGAATTCAATGCATCATCTCTAAGTTGTATGTCCACCTCTAAGATGTACTCACATGATGTAGATCAATGCCTCACTCTATCACCTCTAAGTTGTATGATCATCTCTAAGCCGTACTAGCATGACATATCTAGAATGATGCCAATGCATCATATCTAAGTTGTATGCCACATCTAAGATGTACTCGCATGATCATATCTAGCATGACACGAGCCCTCTTGCATCATATCTAAGTTGTACTAGCATGACATATCTAGCATGATGTGAATGCATCATATCTAAGTTGTATTCCACCTCTAAGTTGTACTCACATGATCATATCTAGCATGATGCGGCTCACCAACATCGTCTCTAATTGTACTAGCATGAACATAACTAGCATGATGCAAGAATCATCTCTAAGTTGTATGTCCACATCTAATTTGTACTAGCACGATGCTCCTTAGGCCACTGTATCAACAACTCCAACCATCTATATCATATATGAGTTGTACTAGAATGATAATATATACCATGATGCAAGCATCATCTCTAAGCTGTATGATCATCTCTAAGTTGTACTAGCATGATACAGATCTGCAACTCACTGACAATTTATGATGCCACATATCAGTGCTCCCTCCCAACCAAGGAAGTCATCTCCTCCCTTTCAACCAAGGGAGAAATCTCCACAAGCCCCATCTTGTCCCTCAAGTATGCAAAATTTAACTTGGATAAAAGCTTTGTCAAAATATCTGCAATCTGCTCATCAATGGAGATACACTGGAGAACTACTTCTCCCATCTGGACTTTATCACAGAGAAAATAATACTCGATCTCAATGTGCTTCGACCTGTCATGGAACACTGGGTTCTCTGAGAGCTTCACACAGCTCTGGTTATCATAATATATCATGGTCGAATCCAACACCTGATCAAATAGTCTAGAAACCATCTTACAGACCCACACTGCTTCCGTACAAGCATCACAAGTTGCAATATACTCTACTTCCATGATGTTGAGTGCAATAGACTTTTGTTTTTTGCTAGCCCATGAAATCAGAACCCAAACTGAAACGTAGTCCAGAAGTACTATTTCTATCTCTCACACTCCCTTCCCAATTTGAATCGATAAATCGATGCAGATTTACTTCACTATTTGAGGCATATCTCAAACCATACATGATCCAGATTTATTTTCAGCACGAAATGAGAGCGGAGATATAATAAAGAAATGCACAGAGATATCACAAATATCCAATAATATAACATAAACGTATCATAGATGCAACCATAAACACAGAGATACAGTAATACACGATTTCTATTAATGAAATAAATGTACAGAGACTGTAAAAATACAGAGTGAAAGACTCGCTAGAATGGTGACAGCTTATCTCTGAGAAGAGATGTGACGGCTACTCGCATTCACAATAAGATGATTACAATGAGGCTCTGAAGGCCTTTTTCACAATAGACAGGAATTCCCAAAACCCTAGACATCCAAAAACCTAAACCTAGGAGATGAAGCCCCAAAAGTCATGTGGGCCTCGTTTGGTAAGTTAGTACATCAACTTCCCGGGGTCGTAACTTTTGCATACGATCTCCGTTTTAGGCGCATGATAGCCCATTGGAAAGGTATCATCGTGGAGATTCATTTTAGGCACAATATTGAAGGAACTCCCATATTGAAAACCTGTTTTCCCAAAAAACATTGTTTAGGGCCTCAAAATGGCCCTGAAAGTTAAAAACTGCTAAATAAAGTAAATTACCAAAATTGCCAGAAAACTGTTTTGAGCCAGTTGAAAAAGGTGGGTGGCCAACGATATCCACCTGGATCAATCCTCCCTCCTTAGGAACCAATGGTCTCCATTGCGTTGAGTGGCCAGGGGAGAGGGAAAAGCATCTGTTGAATCTGCATCTTGATGAGATGCTTTCCTTATTGGAGAAGTTGCGCTGCTTAGCTTGTTGAAGGTTGTCACAAACATGTGGCTGGAAGGATTGGACCTTTTTAACCAGTTTGGATACATGAGATTCTTTTTTGCAGAAGGAATCTTTACACTTTCCTGCAATCTTGTCGACCTGCTTCTGTTGGATAGAAGGTGCTTGGGTCGAGGCTGTAGTGGTTGCAGTATCCTTTTGTTCACCTTTTGAACATAATGTGAAGAAGCTAAATTTTATAGTATGAGATACTACCTTGCGACACTGTTTAGGTGGAACAGTAGTCGGAACTACCTCTGGTATTCTGTAGAGATGACCCCCCCAGAGAAACAATGACACTGCAGGGTCGAGACTCATAAACAACATGGTGTCTCCACATATATGGTTGGACCAAGAGAACATCATAGACATCCAGTGGGGCAACATCACATAATACCTCATCCTTGAAGGGTTGGATGTCGTATGACAATCGACATTGCTGGTTGACACGAAGATCTCATCCTTGGCGAAGCCACCCGATGTTGTATGGCTGTGGGTGTGGTGTTGTCGACAATCCCAACTATTTGACAACCTCTGCTGAGATGAGATTCTTTTGCTTCCGCTATCAACAATAAAATGCAGCGTGGTCCCCTTCACCCACATCTATGAATAAAAAATGCACTCACCCTCTTCAAGATCTGTTGGTTCTTCTGGTTGAATTGTTGCAGTTACGACAATAGCAGTGGGGTCTACGTCGATGATCTGTCTTTTACCAGTATTTTTAGAATTAGATTCTGAATCAGGGTTCGGCTCCTTGTCTTTGATCTCAGCCACCAATGAATGTTTTGAGCGACATTCATCGGTGTTGTGCTAGGGGATTTTGTGGAAATCACACCATTTTCTGGTGTCCTTCTTTGTCTTCCCATGACCCTTCTTTTCCCGTGGCTTGGACTGGTTTTGGGGAGATTGTTTGTTAGGGCCATCTTTGGCATACTTTGGTTTTCGCGGATTTGCAGACCCGAACTCCCTTTTGTTCTGGTGCTTAAATTTCTGCTCGATTTTAACAACATATCGATAAGCAGCACCGAGTGATGAGATGTCCAGAAAATCCATTTCAGTTTGGATGTATTTGTGTAGAGCCCCACGGTATTTCATAACCAAATGTCGTTCAGAGTCTTTGATACCCAGCTTGGTGTGCAAGGTATGGAAGGTATTGGTGAACTACAGAACTGGTTGGCCCCTCTCTTTCTGTAGTGTGGTCCATCTCATGTACTGGTCCTCATAGTTGCCAACAGGGTAATACTATTCCCTTACCGCATCCACAAAAAATCCCAAGTGGGCTCGGCCCCATATATTCCAGACTCCTCTGTGGAAATTTTCTCCCAGTAAGTTTCCCACCAATGTTTGACATGAGGGAGAGATTTAAGGAGTGCGAAGGTGATCTTTTCTCTGTCGAAAAAATTGTGAACAAAGAAATACCATTCTAGCAGAGTTAACCATTTGTTTAGGGCTTATGCATCTATTTGTCCTTTAGATACATGAATATCAAAATTAACTTGTACCTTGAAAGGCGAGGTGCCTCCAAAGTGGTTGTTTGATGAAGATGCTTCTGTTGCTATCGATAGGCATTGAAGGATGTGGGAAAAATTCTCCATCATTTCGTCCCTCTGTCGTGTGAGAGCTTGCTCAAGCAACAGATTGATAGGATCGTCTTCTCCGTTGTTTTTCTTTTCTTCTGCCATTGAGGGTTTCTTGGGTGTGCGAGAGCGATTGTTCTCAAGAGAGACAAGCTTGAGACCCAACTTTCTATAATCATACCTCGTTGGGGACATGCACTGAAAAAACGATCAAGAGCAGCCTGCTCTGATACCACTGATCCAAATTTATTTTCGGCACGAAATGAGAGCGAAGATATAATAAAGAAATGCACAGAGATATCGCGAATATCCAATAATATAACAGAAATATATTAGAGATGCAACCATAAACATAGAGATACAATAATACATGATTTCTATTAATGAAATAAATGTACAGAGACTGTAAAAATACAGAGTGAAAGACTCACTAGAATGGTGGCAACTTATCTTTGAGAAGAGATGTGACGACTACTCGCATTCATAAGAAGATGATTACAATGAGGCTCTGAAGGCCCTTTTACAATAGACAGGAATGCCAAAATCCCTAGACATCCAAAAACCTAACCCTAGGAGATGAAGCACCAAAAGTCATGTGGGCCCCGTTTGGGTAAGTTAGTACATCAACTTCTCGGCATCGTAACTTTTGCATACGATCTCCGTTTTAGGCGCATGATAGTCTGTTGGAAAGGTATCGTCATGGATATTCATTTTAGGCACAATATCGAAGGAACTTTCATATTGCAAACCTTTTTTCCCAAAAAACATCGTTTAGGGCCTCAAAATGGCCCCGGAAGTTAAAAACTGCTAAAAATAGTAAATTACCAAAATTGCCAGAAAACTGTTTTGAGCCAGTTGGAAAATGTGGGTGGCCACCGATATCCACCTGGATCAATATATTATCATCCCACAAAGATATCTCAAGATATGCTTTGCAGCCACCCAATGCTCTTGTCTAGGTTCCACCTCAAACTGGCTCAACATGTTTACAACAAAGCATATGCTCAGCCTAGTATTTACCAAATACATCAAGGAGCCAATCAACTGCCAATACAGGGATGAGTCTATTGGATTAGAATCAAAGTCTCTCAACTTTCTCAAATATGTTACCATGGATTTGCAATCCATCATCCCAAACTTCTAAAGGATCTTTAAAACGTACTTCCGTTGTCCTAGGAAGACTTCATCATGCTTCTGCCACACTTCTAGTCCCAAGTAGTAGTGCATGCGACCAAGATCCTTCATATCAAATTCATTGGATAAATCCTTTTTACACTAAATACTGAGAGGCTCTGCACCTGTTAGGAACATGTCATCAACATATAACAATAGAATAATAGGCGCATTGTTCACAACCTTGTGATAGAGATTTGGAATAGCACGACTCTTGGAAAATCCAAGTCTTTTCAAGTAACTATTAATAAGTGCATACCAAGCTCTTGGAGCTTGCTTGAGTCCATATAAGGATTGATTCAATCTGTATACATGAGTTTCTTTTGGGTGTACCTCAAAATCTTGAGGTTGCTCTATATATACTTCTTCCTCAATCACTACATTGAGAAAAGGCGGTGTTTACATCCATCTGATATAAACTCCAACCCATGGAAGTTGCTAGAGATATTATGGCTCTGATAAGATGTATATCTAGAAACCAAAGCAAACGTCTCATCATAATATTCTCCCTCATGCTGGGAGAATCCTCTAGCGACAAATATCTCCTTGTACTTATCAATACTTCCATCTACAACATGATTTATCTTATACACCCACTTTGAAGTGACTACAAATTTCTCTTTAAGTCTCGACACAACTTCCCATACATCATTCTTCATGATGGTTTGGTATTCTTCTATCATGGCCTCCTTCCATTCTTTCTTCTTAATTGCTTCCTCAAAGGTGGAAGGTTCTGCATTAACCAAACTTGTCATGAGTGCCGCATAACTAGTGAACGTTTTGGGTTTCTTACTTTGTTTTAAAGTACCAGTGGGAGCCTTATGCTTTTCTGCTTCCTGCAAAGTAGTTTCAAGCCACGCTGGTCTTTTTCTTGTCTTAGGTATAATAGGTGGTTCCACAAATTCATGTGGTGGTTCTTGTTCTTCATTAGATTGTTTTGGAGAACATGTAATTTCTTCTTTGGTATCTTCATGTTCGTCTTCCTTGTTGGATTCTATAGGTTCTTCTATAGACTTCTTAAATTCAATCCTTTCATCAAAAGTTATGTCTCTACTTATTTCAATCTTTTGTTGAACTAGAACATAGATTCTATATTCTTTTTATGATTCACTATAACTAACGAATATTCCTCTCTTTCCCGAGGGTTCCAACTTATTTCTCTTATCCTTGGGAACATGAATATATACACAACATCCAAATATTCTTAAGTGTCCAACGCTTGGATTCTTTTCAGAGAAGGCTTCTTCTAGAGTCATGTTCTTCAATATTTTATGTGGACTTCTATTCTGAACATAAACAATTGTCATAACTGCTTCTCCACATAGGAACATAGATAAGTTCTGATCATTCATCATTACCTTGACTGATTCTTCAACGGTTCTGTTCTTTCTTTCATCCACACCATTCTGTTAAGGATTGTGAGGGACAATGATCTCCCTCATAATCCCATCTTCTTTACAAAAGGCAACGAGCTCCTTGGAGGTGTATTCTCCTCCATTATCAGATCTTATTGTCTTGATCTTCTTATCTGTTAGGTTCTTTACTTTGGCCTTGAATTCTTGGAATTTTCTAAATACTTCATCCTTAGTCTTTAACAGATACAACCATGTCTTTCTTGAGAAGTCATCTATGAATTTTACTTAGTAGGGAGATCCTCCTAGAGACTTTACTGGCATAGGTCCACATACATCTGAATGTATTAGGTCTAAGATCCCTTTGGATTTATTCTCACTACTTGGGAAAGGTTTCTTAATGTTATTCCCAAGTGCACATCCTTTGCACACACCTTCATGTACTGACTGTAATTCTGGTATGCCTACAACCATCTGTTTCAGGGATGGCAAGGCTTGATAGTGAAGGTGAGCATATCTTATATGCCATAACTCACTAGAGTTGATTTCACCATGTACTAGGGCTTGAGTATTTTGACCTAGGAGTTTATATAACCTTCCTTCATGGGTTCCAATAACTCTAGCGTTTTCTACCTTGGAGTCTTTAGACCATACAAGAGATTTTCCACCCACAAAAGACACTCTATCTCCTTTCTCTTCCAAACAGGGAATAGATATTAGATTATTTTTCAAACCATGAACCTATAAAACATTACTAAGATGGATAAAGTAACATGATTCCATTTTTATAGTAGCTTGTCCAATTCCCTTGACTGCATAAGAGTTATTGTCTCCAAGCTCCACTTTATGAGGTGTCTCCTTTTCCTTCATGCTTGAGAAATTCTTACGGTCGTCTTTCATATGCCTTGAAGCTCCACTATCAATAGCCACATGTCATGTTCAACAGTTCCAATAAGGGTTGAGTAATAGAAGAAATGTGTCTCATCATGCTTTGTCTTTTTTGAGGATTATTCATCATTGGAAGTTGATGCATGATGTCTCTCTTTTCTCTTCCTTGTTAGTTTAGGACAATTCCTTTTGTATTCGCCATAATCATGGAATTCAAAGCATTGTACCTTTGACATATCTCTCTTGAACTTCTTTCTTGAATCAGATCTTTTCTTACCTCCATGTATTTTAAACTTTGTTGCAAAGGCTTGAGCATCTTCTTCCTTCTGAGGTTTTCCCTTGGAGTTTAACCTTGTCTCTTCTTGTGCACAACATGTCCAAAGTTCTTCTAACATTGGAAACTCATTCCTTGTATTCATACTTGCAACAAATGCATCCCATGATCTAGAGAGACCATTGAGTGTTATGTTCACAACTCATTTTCTGGGATATCTTATTCAATAGCTTGTAGCTGATCTCTCAACTGAGAAATCCTCACAACGCATGAAGCTACGGTGTCATCCTTTTTCATATTTGTGTCACAGAGTTCATTCTTCAGACTCATCACTTGTCCAATATTTCTGACTGAGAAAAGGTTTGTTAGGGCATCGTACATCTTCTTGGATGAGTCAAGATGAAAAATGTAGGGTATCGAGTGATCCTTTACAGAGTCCACTAAGATACTCATAGCATTAATGCCATTATCCTTTAACTTTTCCAATGCTGCAACATTCTAAGGTTCCTTCTCTTTTCCTTCTTCAAACTGTGGTTCCATGATATTTCCTTTCATGATATCTAGTACTTTATTCTTGGCAAGGATATGGTCAATCCTTGTCTTCCATGCTTTAAAGTTTAAAGCCCCTTCTAACTTGTTTTATAGAGTAAGTCATGACTTCTTTTGACTTGGTCAACCTTTGAATTTGGCTTGGTCAACCCTTGACTTTGACCCAAAACTCAAACTTGACACCTTGGCTTGCTGAGAATTAGGTCAAGTGCTTCACTGAAGGTTCCTCAACAAGAGGGTTAGGGTTTCGTTGCTGCAACAAAACTCTGACTGCAACTGCAACTATAACTGAGAAAATACTCCCAATCTACCTTCTAGTGGTTAGACTGTTCGAAGATAGTGTGGGCCCATAACTTGTTAAAATAATAGGTGTGATTGTTTCACCATAGACAATATCACTATATTGTCACCCAACCATAGGCACAAAGGCCACCCTCGAGCACCTTAACCTTGATAGATAAAATAATTCAAGAAGGAATCACTAGAACTAATAGCCAACCAAGGTAGCATACCTCTCTCCAAAGCTAGCGTACCAAGTAGAAATTTCAAACCATAACTAAAGACAAAGTCACCACTGCAGTAGATGCAACTCTCCACCAGTGATGCACACCACTAGTCCTTATGCAATTATGAGAGTGAGTGAGTGCAAATGAGCTCAAGTGCCCTCTATTTATAGTCCTCCAAGTGACCTAACTGGGTTGACTTATTCTCTTGGAGGGTAATAACTTAATATAAGTTATTCTCTTGAGTCGACTTGCCTTCTAGGGTTATTACCCAACTAATTAGGGTTTCTCTTGCTTCCCGAAATATTCTAGTCTCGTCAAAGGTTACATGTACAGGTTAATACCTCCCACAACTACCGTAACATCAACAAGAAGTTCATAAAAGTTGTTTGTTTCACTTCCCAATACAACCTTAACAAATATGTTGTGAGTGGAGGAGAGATGTAGAATTCCCCAACCCCACCTTTAGTGGGGGTCATTGGGAGGCTCCATCAAAAAAATTCCACAATAAATCTTTATTTATTTCTACTTTAGGGGAGTGATTTGAGTCTTGAGATGCATCATTCTTTATATTGAAGAAATGCAGAGAGGATGTGAGACTTTGGATAGCATATTTCAATGGCATAGTATCCTTATCTTCAAAGAGATTAGGGTTTTGAGCCAACTAGAGTCCCTAGGATATGTTTAGAAGGAGAGATTTATACCTCTTTGTGTCCTTGTTCATACACTAGCTCATGAGATATTCTTCAATGGAGTTCCCCTTCCAAGCATTGTTCAAATGAGTAAACTGATATGATTCCTACCAGACTTATAGAGTATAAGAACATGTAAAAATAAGGTGAGAGTTGGTCTCAGAGTCAACTTTCCAAAGACATCACCGACCTGGTCCCTTGTAGCTTATTTTTTGAAGGATGTCCCATGTTAAAGATTTATTGTTTAACAATAACCACATGAAGATTATTTATTTGGATGAGAATTTGAACTTCCAGAGAAGCCTCAACCACCATGGTTGTGGGCTATCGTTACCCTCAATAGCAAGGGCTTTGTATCCTAGTCTAGGCTCATAGTTACTTGTAGGATTCAAAGACCAAATGAGCTAATCCTCTTAATAATTCAAATTTATGAAACACATTCTTAGCTTTTGAGTATAGTGTTCCCATATAATTTTTGCATTCTCCTCTCGTAGTCCAATATCTTGCCAAGAAAGACACCGTTCACTACAAGGAAAATACCCTCTAGCAGAGGTTTTTGTGGACGCCCCTATAAAATATCCAAAAAATATGTTTACAGCAGATGATACTCTCTGAGGTGAGCGGACAGAGGTTTTAGCATATGTTTTTACACCGATGCTTTTATAAGTACATAACGCACCGATGCGTTTTCTACAACAGACACATTTGTGCCCTCAAAACTAGCGCACCGTAGCAGGGCTATTTCAATTAAAGAAAAATATTATCTGGTGCGCTACTGAAATAAGGATGCATCGGGAAATAATGACACACCATAATAGAGTTCTTTTAAAAATATACCGTGCATAACGTAACACTGGAAGCATCGATGCACTATTAGTAGAGCACACTATCATATGGTTAAATAAAAACCATTTACGGAGCAATGTAGGATTGTGTCAAAAAATATATTCCGGTGCACTCCATTGTATCATGTGCATTGGTGCACACCAGTGCTCCAAATTTAGGTAGTGCTCTTTGTAAACCCAAGCGCACCGGGGCATTTATTATTATACCGCACCATGTCATGCTTAAACAAAAAATTTCTCACTATTGTAGTTTTTCAAAAATTGTATGGCAATGTGCTATGTAGTAGTATATGCACCAGTGCACACCCAAAAACACACACACACCGTTCTAGGGCTGTTCTTTTTTAAATATAACCGGTGCGCTCGGTAAACATGTATAGACAGGTGCGGTTGTACATTGGGCACAACATAATAGAATTTTATTAAAAAACAATTACCGACGGTAAAAATCATTTTTACCATTTTTTGTGTTGTAGAGCTCAAAAGCACCGGTGCAAAATTTTCCTATCTGAAGCACCCTTCCATCAATGCTTTCCTTGGTTTTGTTCCTTTCATCTGTTGCTCAGTGTGTGAATTTTGAATTTTTCCAAACGGTGGGAAAATTTAGTTTTTTTGAGTACATCGCAACCATGCCTCCCTAATGACAAAATGTCCAGGCAATGTCCTTGTTTCTTCATAAATTAAATTTTCAACAGATTAAAATTTAAAATTGAGTGAAATTTTAAGTGTTAAAAAAAAAAACAAAAAAACCTGCATGGTGCGTTTGAGGCTCTTGACTTGCACCGCATATGGTGCGGCCTGTAAATTTACAGGGCGCACGATGTACCTTGTTACATTTCTCGACGGTGCATTGGTAAACATAAATGCACTCGTGTGTCCGTTTAACGACGCACCGAAAAAAATCATATAATTGGTGGGGTGGTGCGTCAAAGTACATATAATGCACCAAGACATTAAAGTACATAATGCATCACCCTTATCAGATATATTTTTACGCAGTGCATTGGTAAAAGTGTGCATTGGGGCATTCATTTTACCAAATGCACCGCTGAGAAATGTAACATTGTGTTGCAGTGCACCTAGTAATTTTTTTGGTGGCACCGTGCGCGGTGCGATAGTAACGACCAGAATGCACCGTAATAAGTTCCATACGCAAAAATTTGTTAAAGTTTATGTGACGGTGTGGCTATGTTAGTTACACACACTGGTGCATGTAGTGAACGTATATGCTCCACGTTTTTTTACTAATTTTAAATAATTGTTTACCTGCATTAATATTTTAATTTGTTTTTTGGTTTAAGTGGTGCGTATGATAAACGTAATGCACTGGAGCATATGTGTTGTAGTGTAGCGCCTCGGTACGGTACTATTTTCCAATGCACCGCATAACACAATAGAACATATTTTTTTTCGGTGCGTTAATTTACAATGATGCACCAGTCACGGTGCTCACAATATCTATAGGTGCACCGTCGATGGTGCATGACTATTTTTTGGGCGCACCGTTAATGCAATTATCTTATTTTTTGAAGGAAGTTATTTTTCCGTATTTATAGATAAATTTACCATTCAATATATATTTTTTATGTATGAGTGAGACTGATGTATTTCTTATGTTAATCATGTAGAGACGTGAGCGGAGAGCAACAACAGTAGCAAGAGCAGAGGGTGGATCTGTACAATGTTCTATAGGAATGGGAGGTGAGGGAGAGAGATTTGTACCCTCGCCCTATTACTACAATGATCATGCTCTCTTGAGGGATGTAGGCCTCCTTAAGTACTATGAGGATGCTACATCCATTAAGGGGCACTCCAGGTTGTTGGTGCATCTGATCTGTCGATGGGATGTCCATTGACAGACTTTTTGTGTGGGTCCGGATCAGTGGTACTATCCAATTGAGGAGGATATTTACTTTATCATTGGGCTATCCAGGAGAGGGGAGGATTTTCCCTAGTTCCTAGATTTCTAAGTAGGTGTTGCCGCTAAGAGCCAGCTCATATACTCTCAATGATATATTTGGGTTAAGGTACTATCCCTAGCTGATTTTCAGATGTCTGCTGGACAACTGAAAAATTGCCTCTTTTGGTGTAGAGGAGGTTAGGTGCCTCTCACTCTTAGTGACTACCATAACCCATTTTACTAGTGATGGGAAGCGCATTAGCTGCCCTCTTTTGTATTATGTTGATTCATTGATACAAAGGATACGGTGTATCAGATGGTATGCCATTTTTTTGGGGCATTTTTGTATAGCACTCGAAAAATGTCGGGCTATGATACGTGGGAGGTCTAACTTCCCATTTGCCTCAGATCTCTTTTGCTTATTTTTTGAGAGGTTTCCATAGACGAGGGCGACTTTTATCCGTTAGCCTCCTAGGTTGAGGACTCATGTGCAGATGCGTATGTGGGGGGAGATGATGCCCAGGAGGGGCCAGGCAAAGTTTTTGGCTAGGATTGCGCCAGACACACCAGGACTACCAGGCAATGTGGCAGATCACATGTTTGTCATGGTGTTGTATCCTTACACAGGTTTGGATTGGCGAGGATGTCCGAACATCCTCTTCACAATAGCTGAGCCACCAAATGATATAGGTAATATTAGTGTTTTCTTTAAATTAATATAGTTTCATTTTATTGTCTTACTTAATTAGAATAAAATTAATTCTAATACGTTCTTTAACTTGTTTTATTATTTTTTTTAATGAATTAACTGTGTAATTATTGTTCTGTACTATTTATATTGCGGATATTGACACTTTCATTGGGAAGTGCCTCCTCCCCCAACATATTACAATGAGGAGATGATGCCTGAGGTCATGACGAGTCAGGGTCCTCAGGTGCAGATACTTGGTAGCATGGGACGTAGGCCAGATACCAGATTCAGGTTAGAGTTGGGTGACCGAGTCTCTTCACTTTTGATTGAGGTGGGAGTCCTCCTTGTCTTGATGTGAGACATTAGGGTAGATCCTATGCTCTTGGATATTTGGAGGGAGATGTTGCATGATTTGATGCCTTTCATTCGTCATATCGTCGGAGCTTCCAGGATACTAGCAGCGAGGAGGGCCCCCAATGATAGGCACAACTCTTTTTCGAGTACAATCCATTCGTCTAGTACCCAATCGATTGATGAGGGTGGTCATGATCATCCTTCTCCACATCCTCCTTCACCTCACCCAAATCACGAGGAAGCAACACATATCCCTCATCCTCCTCTTTCACATCACCTAGATGAGCATGTCAAACCTATTCCTCATCCTCCTCTTTCACCTCACCTACATGAGTAGGAAAAACCTATTCATCATCCATCATCTTCCACTACGTACTAGGCCTCCAATACTATTATAGATATGCATATTATTCCATTGGATGGACCAAATATGTTATAGAAATTATTTGACTTGTCCATCATATATATATATATATATATATATATGGTGTTTTTTTTCTATTGATCATGTTGATGATGCACTTAATTTATATGTTGATGTTGATGTGTATATTGTTAGGTCATGTTAGATTTGGATGTTAAATGTGCTTGATAGATGTGTATGTTATAACATTGTTCATTAGATGTGCATTTTTCCTATTGATCATGATGATATAATTAATTAATTTATATGTTGATGTTGATGTGTACATTTTTAGGTCATGTTAGATATGTTTAATGTTAAATGTGTTTGATAGATGTGTATGTTAACTGATGCTTGTTAGATGTGTGTGATGATGATGTTAGAAAATGAATGTCTTTTATTATATGTGATCACAATGATGGTGCCATGTTAAATTATTAGATGTGTGTGCTAGCTAATTAATGATGCTTATATGTGCCAGAGGTATATATAATTGTATGATGTTAGCTAGTGAATATAAATGTGTATTTTAGATGTTGTTTATGTTTCTTATAATATGGTTATAATCATCATGTTTATTTTTATAAATTACAAAGTTCAATATGGTTGAAACTATAATTATAAAATTGAAACTATAATTGCATAGATAGTTCATTATACATATTCATTCTAACGATTTTTTTTTTTTCAAAAAACAAATTACATATAAATAAATATTATTTTCCATTGTACTATTTACTTTGTTTGAATAGACTCTTCTACACTAAAAATTGTTATTATAAAAAAGTTATGATTTCCAATGATAAATTGTTATCATAAAAAAGTTATGATCTCCAATGATAAGCATTCTATTGGCTTTAAAAATTTATGGATGCAAATCTTCTTATTGTTATTTTTGTCATTATTTCGTAAGTTGATTGCTATCAAATTTTAAAATATTACTTCATTAACTTTGGTTTTACTCAACATTGGGGGCATAATTTTATAAATATTTTCAAAAGCAATGATAAAAGTATGTAAACTAACAAACACTACTTTAGTTAAAAACCAAATTATCACAAAATCATGTTATAAATTTAATTTTTTTAATTATAAACCACATTTTTTGTTAATCTTACATTTAAATCTACAAAATAATTGAACATAAACTCAATTTTTGAATCATCATGTTAACATATCCTAAAAAATGTTGTACTATTAAACATGCATATCAACCATATCATTACATCTAATTATATCAACATAAAAAGTAGAATTTCATATCCCATTAAAAGTTCAACAGGACATTTAACATTTTTTAGGATTTCACAATTGGAAATACTTGAAGAAGATTAAACATTTTTAAATATATGCAACAACATATAAATATGTTCAAATAACAAATGTTCCATGCAATCACAAATAATTTGAAAGACAAACACATTACACATCAAACTAGTTTTTAACCAACTAAAATTGTTCAAATATTTGTTATAATTAACTTAACATTTCTCTTTCAGAAGATGAATAAAAAACAATATAATTAGCGAAATAAAGAATATAACAAAAAAATACAACATCAATATTAAAGATGAAATAAAACATGTACATATCACTCTCTATTGTCATCACACTCATTATCTTCCTCAATTGGCCTGATAACACCGTTGTTCTCAAAACTATGTTTTGATCTAGGGTCATGTCTTAATACAAACCACCAATCCCTATCCAACACATCTGGGTAAAAAAACACTTGGTTGCAGTGTTTTGGGAAAATATAAGGCTCTTTAGCTTCATCCCACATCTTTTTAGAGTTGATACATATCATCCCACTATCATGATCTTCCTTTACATTATTATGATCAAAGGTGTCCCACCACTTGCACCTAAAACTAATACATTGGAAAGAAGAGAAGTCCACTAAATATCTCTTATATCTTTTCGACGTAACCTAACTTCCACTGTATGGTATTTTGATCATGGTGGCTAGCATGACTAGATTGGTCGAACTCGACTTCCACTCCATAGTCTTGTGTCATGTGTCCATCATCGACATCCTCTGTGCGAAAATGATGTCCATATGCCCACATAGATGAGAACAAATACACCTATAAAAAAATGAACAAATCACAGTGTCAATATGTGTCTAATAATATGACCATCAAAATATAAAATAATATAGATGTACTTACAATTCAAATGTGCATTACGAACTTAAAAATTATGTACATAAAAATATTATTACCGAGTTGCTACAACCAATCCGTATGTTTAGTGCATCCTCTTCTCCATGCGGGTAACGACTAGATGCACCATATTTCTCTCTGACTTGGTCAACAAACCAACTGTTGGGGCATGTCATTGGTGTATTTTCTTTTAATTGATCAGGATAAGGCATGCTTCTACCATTCAATTGTCTGAATTCTTTCCTATCACTTTCCCATTTCCTCCTCTTATGTTCGTACAATGTGATCCACAACCGTATTGCCTCCAAATTGTAAAGAATGAATTTATTGATGGTATCAATTTCTGAATTCGTTGATGTATTCATGAAATCAAACCAACATATAATACATATGAGATCATGAAAATATACATTATGAAGTTCAGTGTGAATAGTTACTGTGTAGAAATTTGACAAACGATAAGTCACTTACTATTTATTAAGCACCTTTTTCCATTCATTTGGAGAATCTCCCCTTCTCTTTTGTCTTCATCCCTTTCATCATCCCAAATCAATGCACCTGGTGTGTTATGGATCTGCTTGATGTACTCACTGGCATAATAGAAAGACTCATATGATATGTACCCCTCTACCATAAACCTCTCGATTTTTTCTCTTTGGCGAACAAATCCTTTCAATTTCTTCATGTACCTCTCTAAAACAATTATCCAACGACAGGAGACCACCCCGACTAATTCAACCTCATCTACTAGGTGAATTAGAATATGAACCTACAAGTCCATGAAACTCGGTGATAGTTCCTTCTCAAACATACAAACAATCTTAGCTATCTCTTGATGCCACTATGGAATGCTAGCCATATGAATCTCCTTTGATTTGATCCAGCGTACAAATGCAAATAATTTAGATATGGCATGCCTTAGGTCATCGTGGAAGTCATGGTTCACACACCCATGCATGAGCAAAGGATAATGACACTATAAAGTAAACACATAAAACTTAATTATGTTTTATCCCATGGCATAAAAATAAAAATTACAAATAATAAAATCACATTTTTGACATACGTCGTACCTGTAGAAGGTTCAAATGGTCATGTTATTTCAACCCCGAAAAATGGTATTGAAGCACAATGAAGAAACGTCGTAAGGAAGACCCATATAAAGAAGGCACCTTCACACCCAATATAACTTCATTTGCCAAGAAAGATATTCTTTCTTCAAA
This sequence comes from Picea engelmannii, assembly GCA_009831015.1. Taxonomy (NCBI): domain Eukaryota; kingdom Viridiplantae; phylum Streptophyta; class Pinopsida; order Pinales; family Pinaceae; genus Picea; species Picea engelmannii. The sequence goes on from ML789468.1 coordinate 597,641, forward strand.
ATCCATGGGACATCACCTTCTTTGAAAGACTGAGAGGGACCAACCTCTCCTCTACTTTCTTGTCTTGTCCAATGCTTCTTTTTAGTTTTTGAAGAAATAAGATCTCTCCTCATAGCCAATGTGCCACTTTGTTTCGATGACATGTGCCTCCATAAAGAATATGAAACATTTTTAAATATATGCATGGGATCTAGTAAGTGGGCAATCTTAATATGCTCCCAATAGGGGAGCTCATAAAAGAAAGATTTCCTTTTCATCCCAATGGGAAATTTCTCAACATAGGTGTCGAAGAATTTTGGATCATCAAACATAGGCTCCCCATTTGAATCAAACATTTCCATAATCTCCTTCTTCTTCTCTCTCTCATATGATCTAAGCCATTTTGTTGGTGTCATTATTGCATGCATTTGGGTTCTCTCTGGTTTACCATTAAAAGTGGATGTTGCTCTTCTATAAGGGTGTTCTTATGGGAGGAATACCCTCAACCAGTCGTACACTGGATTTCGTAGGTGGTTGTACCACCTAGCCTTCAGAGAAGGTCCACAACATTTACATCCATGATAGCCTTTAATTACAAGACCTGCAAAATTATTGTATACATAACACGTTAGCGTTTAAGAATAAAATGTCAATCACAACGAATAAAATAAGCAAACAAATATTGTTAGGTATATAAACAAATCAATAAACATCTTAATTACCAGTGCAAACTCCTAAGCCTAAAAAATCATGTGTGGTGTAAGCACATATGCCATACAACGTAAAACTCCTCTTTGTTGCAATGGGTCTTGATACATCGTATACATGTATCCCTTCCCATAATTCCTTCAATTCATCAACCAATGGTTGTAGGTAGACATCCATATTCTTCACTTGTATTCTACTAGGGACTATAAGAGCCAACATAATATGTTAATTCTTCACGGAAAACCATAGGGGGATATTGTTATTGATCACTACTACATGCCAAACATAATCATTGGTGTTTTGGAGGGAATATGGGTTCATGCCATCCATTGTTATGCTAAGTTGTAGACTTCGTACTTCATCCTTGAATTTTTCTATCCATGTATTCTCTATATCCTTCATGGATATTGAATCTATTGGGATTCAGATAACTCCCAAATCATTTATTTGCAAGGCATGCCATCCCTGCAACATAGCTAATTCTTTGCAATGAAAGAGCCTTTGAATCCTTGGGATTATAGGCATGTGCCTCAATATCTTATGAGGAGGATCATGCGATTTACCATTTTTATTTGATTTATGGTGCATGTCATGCCCACATTTCAGACATATCTCTTTGTCTACATATTCTCCTCTATATAGAATACAATCATTCAGACATGAATGATATGATATATACTCAACACCCAACATTTTCAACAACTGATTTTCCTCTTTGTAGCTATCGAGAAAAACATTATCACTTGGAAGGACCTTATATTTGAATATCCTGCAGTTAGTGGGCAATAGAATTAATGTACAAGGTCATTTAATGTTTATAAAAGAAACCTACATTTCTAATGTTGATTGTGTGACAGGATTTCACTAAATTAATATAAGGCACTTGCTAGTCAATTACCTCAATATTGTCGAGAAATATGCGTTTCACATGCAAAACATTGCTTTCACATTGTAAAGTAACATTGTTGTCTCAAGTTGGGTAGACTTTGATCGGGCACCAGGTCCAAAGAGAGGGATGGTGGAAGCATATTTTAGGCTTCCGAAAATGGTATCATTGATATGAGCATCATCCCCTAGATCATCATTCTGGAATGTCTAAAAACATTGTCTCCATTGCAGTCATATCCCATATCCATACCAACCTCTTTTTGATTGTCTCCATTGCCAACTTCTGAAGAACTACTATTGTTGTATTCATTCCTAATTGGTGAGTCTAGACATAGTGGGAATTGAATAGGTGGTTTCAATTCAATCATTCTTGGTACGCTTCCTCTCTGAGTTGTGCTCTCATTGCAACCTTCTCTCGGGTTGACATTGTTGTGGAGTGCAACAAAAGATGGTAGGTAGGTCATTCATCATTAGAAGAATCCTAATTTCAAAAATATTGAACATTAGTACATCGATGATATTAGTAAGCACAATGTAATAATTTGTTTTTTCAAATTACATTATACCAAACAATTATTACTATCGTCGACCAAGGATTGCGGCTGGAAGATGGAATGTCACAATTGGTAGGGTAAAGCGGTTTTCCATTTTCATCTACCAACTGCTTGTAGTATGTTGCTCTTGATAAGACCTTCTGAAGTTTTTGAATTGGTATTGGAATATTTTCTGCATCTGAACTCGATTCTAAATTAGGATCCTACAAATTTGGATACATTTTTATTTAGATTGACATAGATAAAAAATAAATCAATGAGATAATCGAAACATAAATAAAATAAGTTAAACTTACTGGAGATGGAAATGGAGAACTCCGCGATGGAATTTGAACAATATGGAATGGGATGAAATTTGAAGAATTGGCCATTTGATCATATAATAAGGTTTTCTCCTTGCTTTTCAACAAAATTACCAATAAATTTTCCTGTACATATCTAAAATAAATTTCGAGGACCATACCACAATCTAAGTTTGAATATAGTTTTGAAACCATTTTTTAAGAATAAGGCGACATAAAATGTAAAATGTATACTGAAGTATTGCAAGCCATGTGAATTCATCCTAAAAGATAATTTGAGATGAATATACTATTTATATGCAAATAAAAGTTCAAATAACTTTAAAATCATCCAAGTGTGCTTATAAACCACAAATGCATTGATGTTCATATTAACAATAAGCACCGGTGCGTTGAAAAATCAACCACACCGTGTTTCTAGATTTTTTTTAATAAAAACAAATTATATGTCATCGGTGCATCAAATAATATGGACGCACTAGTGCATAATGTAATATGGCTATAAATGTGTTGAACCTACACATAATAGATCTATCTATAAAATACCACACACATTTGTAGAGAGAAATTGAGAAAGAAGAAGCAAGAGAGAGAGAATGGGAGAATTCTCATTAACCGTATTCCACACTAAAAGAGTGAATAATTTACAATAGATATAGGCTACATGAGTAACTAATGTGCCATAGTGGTGTTCTAGAGTGATATGGACACACACCAGTAGTTACGGGAGTAAACTACCACCTAGTCTTGTCTCTCAGGCAGTTACGAGAGTGAATTTCCACCTAGCTGAGTTAACTAGTCTACCAGTCTTCAGTTAACTGATTAAAATAGTGTGAAGTGAGCAGGAGATCAGGGAATCATGGGTAATGCCCCAATATGGTGATGATACCAAGGCTAACGTGCATTAGTTGGTGATGATTCCAATGTTGCATGGTGACAAAACCAATGCATCATCTAGACTCCACTCAACTAGTCAAACTAAAGTGAAAACTAAAGAGAATATTTTCCCTCGAGGAATATTCTTCCTAAAATATAGGAGAATAGATAATGACTAATAATGAATAATAAACAAGGAAAAAAATTAGGAAAAATAAATCCTAGGTGTGTGTGAAGTAACTCCAACACCCCCTAAACATCACTATGGTGAAAATAAAGAATGGGTCCTGTTAGTAACAATTGTGGTATCGGGATTTTAAAGGGTAAGAGGGCCAAGACCTTTTGAGTCTCGAAAGACTGATGGGATCCTAGTCGTTGATCTTAGCAGGACACGCGTCAGACATCAGAAGGAGAGTCGGTATTTCAGTCCATCGGAGGATCGGAGTTTCTGGAGGTAGGGAACTCTTACATAAGTAAATCGCGATACACGATTTCCCGACCGAATCAGAGCCGTCCGTCAGCAGAGGCACGTGGCGAGAGATCCTGCAGAGTCAGGGATCGGGGAGCTGAAAGTCCCATGCACATGACAACGGGAATCACGATATCCCGATACCCGATTTCCCGATGTCAGGAGCAACTTTCAATAGTGGAAAACAGGGGGAAGGCTTTACACCAAGGAGCGGACCGTCGACAAGTCAACGGCCATGAGCCATCGGGTTTCGAGGAATCGCAAGTTTCATGGACACAAACATCGTGTCGTCAAGAACGCCTAAAACTCGATGGAAGGTTGGACTGCGGTCACACTTGGGACAGGTCATATGGACTATGGTCCAGCCGGTAGGGGCTAGCTCCCAGGAGGAGGAGCTCATCGCACATCGGGATATCTGGGATCCCGGAGGCAAGGAAATCGTGCACTTCAAACTCACAAATCCCGAATCCCCGAAAGCCCGAAACCTCATCATATGCCTCCTTGCTGTTTCCTATTCTCATGCCACGCCAACTCATATTTTCTTCCCGGCCCCTGTGTCTCACAGGCCTGTCTCGTACACTTGCCCAAATCGCTTTTCTTTGCCCATCCGTCCACATGGCCTCTCCTCATCCCATATCTGCATCGAGCGTGTCCAGCTATCCCTGCCTCGTCACCGTCCATTTACCACTTCTTGTCAAGTCTCCCAGTTATCATGAAGGCCTCCGTGTCCTGTTGATGCAGAGTCGACTGGGGTCTTTCCCAATCTCAGTGAAGCAGTTATTGCGGCAGTTGATGGTGGTTGAACATCGTTTCCTCCATAAATGGAAAGTCCGGAATTGACTATAAGTTTGTCAATTCTTTCTCAGGACCTTTGGAACGCGATTGCGTCTGACTGAAGTCCACAACTGCCCAGAGGCTGTAGGCGCAGTAAGCATACAGACGTAATGACTTCAATGCCATATCTTGATTTCGCTTCCAGTATTTTTGTTCCAAGTATATGTAGGCATTTTGGTGACTTTTGTAAGTATCGATGGTTGAGCAGAGCTCCCTGGTTGTAAAGTTTTAATGAAGCATTGTTGTTCTGGATATATATGAACTTTGGAGACTTCTTGCCTTATGAATGCCAGTTTCTCTCATGTCTTTGTTTACACTGTGTTAGAGCAGCTCGGAATTGGAGGATCCAGTCGAGCTGTAGCTATTATAGGATGATGTTGTAATGGATCACTGTAATAGTTACAGAGCCTCTAATCGATTTCTGTGATTTCTTTAACACTGAACGACTTGGAATTGGAGGATCCAGTCAAGTCCCCTTCAATTTCTTGAAGCCCTGAATCAGGAGGATCTCGCTTTCAGAGTTTTTCCCCACAAACCGCTGCAAGCCTGATGCCCAGAGCTATTTGTTCACTTTCTCCTAAGTCTTCCACTTGTTCAACTTTAAATCAACCCACTGGCTGAAGTTGGGATTCCAGACCTCCTTCGTTCTTACGTACCAGACTCAGTCCCTGAGTTAGAGTGATATTTCCTAGAGCCATTATCTCCATTTGATCACCCTTCATAAACAAATCGTGACATAAAATTGATGGGCATTGGGCTCTGCTCCTGCAAGCAATCCATGAGTGACTTCTGACGCTAACATTTCTGGTGCCGTTGCCGAAGACGAAGTTGAAGATTTTCCCTGGGCAGAACGACATTGAGCCTCTGATTCTGAAGGTGCATTAGACATCAGAGCCCTTAAAGATTGCTGCTGTGCACCTGGCGACTCCACTGTGGCGACTCCATTGTATCCACATCACTGTTTCAGCTGTGACTAATGTCGGCATGCCTGAAAGCTGACCCTGAGGAGCTTTCTCGAGAAGGTTTCAGCGGCTGCTTTCTCAGCCTGAGAAGTTTCTTGGGGTAACGACAACATTAAGATCTGGCCTTTGATGGTGAAGAAGGACCAGGCATATTCGAAGCTGCACATTTTTCACTTGGCGACTCCATGATTCAAGAATTGATTAGCGACTCCACTAGTTCGGTATGGAGAAAATTCTGGCTCAAAGGTTTGCTTTCTGTGACTTTTCTCAAATAGTTGGTTTTCCTAATGCACTTCCTAATAGAGACATCTGGGAAGATTTCCTCCCTGAATTTCACGCAAAGGATTGGGAGGTACCAGCTGAGCATTTACTGGACTTCCATGAGGCTATCCACCGACACAATATCATGCATGAGGATGTCCAGATTAAGATTTTCAGGTATTCATTAAAGGGAGCTGCTCTTGATTGATGTTGATCTCTTCCCTCTGCAAACATCTGCTCTTTAGCAGGTTTCCATATAGCTTTCACTTCATTTTGTAAAGAGTACTTTCCAGCTGATTGTTTGTATGAAAATTGTTGTGAGGAATTTTCTTTGCTTCGTGAAGCCTCTGCTGGCCCAGCAGACTATGTCTGTGATGAAGCCCTTGCCGTGGAGGAAAGCATCTGTTGTGAAAATATAGAGGTGTTGAATGATATGAGTGGTGTTAGCTCGAGAATAGAAGCATCTGACATCATATCAGATGCATCTGTTCTTTTAGATCTTCATGAAGATCAACACGCCTCTTGTGGAGATTATGAGTTTGAAGAGCAGATGTGGTCCATGGTAGATGGCTCGCCTAAATGTCGGGTTGAAGCAGATATTCCTAGCAACCCTGTTTCTGAGGACGGAGAAATTCTCGTTTGTAAAGAAGAGATTATTGTGGAAGAGGTTTCCTCTCTTCTTCTCTAGGGAGTTTCTCACGATATATGTTTACCTGGGATTAATGAGGAAAAGTTTGCATGCGAGCAGCTAGAAGCAGCGGGTCCCACTGTCCCTGAAATGGATATTTTTGACGGGATCACTATTTTGGAGGAGGATCATAAAGATAAGGGTCAGCCCCTTTTTGATGAATATTATAGTGATGATGAGCTGCAAGCTTATCCTGCATTCGATCACTATAAACCTACTGAAGAGCCAGTCGGCAAGCAGATCCACCCCATGGTCCCTATTTATAATGAATACGAATCGGACCTGGGGGAGACCGAACCAGAGGAGCATAATATTTCCTGTCCAGAGCCGGTCAGCAAGCAACCACCGCCCGAGAACAACGAGCCTACGTCAGTTGTCCACCACCAACCTATGCTTATCATGGTTATTTAGCCACAGGTGAACAACTGTGTAGCAGAGAACGCTACCTGTCGCCAATTTTCTAGAATTGGCCACTCATTCTATGACCTTGTTAGCAAATACATGGAGTGGCATTTCCTTCATGCCTTGGAGCTGCCCACCTTCATCTTCATGGCAACCCTCAAACATGAATCAAAGGATGTATCCATTCTGAGCTCCTGGTTACATCGACTGTTATCCATCATTAATAGAAGGAAGGAGCTTCTATTCAAGAAGATGCTTGGATGGCTATGGCGGAAGTTTGCTTTCACCTAGCCCCATGTAAAATATTTTATTAGAATTAGGAGTGTATATAAATAAGCTATTTCGAGCATGTATTTTCTCTTGTTTGCATTTTTATTTTTGTGGCCTAATAAAGACTCCATAGCCCAACGGAAAGGCGACTGGAACTGCAGAAGGAGTTCTTAGAGAATCGTAGGGATGAATCTATCCCCCATGGAGCCTAATGTTAGTAACAATTGTGGTATCGGGATTTTAAAGGGTAAGAGGGCTGAGACCTTTCGAGTCTCGAAAGACCGATGGGATCCTAGCCGTTGATCTTGGCAGGACACGCGTCAGACATCAGAAGGAGAGTCGGGATTTCAGTCCATTGGAGGATCAGAGTTTCTGGAGGCAGGGAACTCTTACATAAGTGAATCGCAATACGCGATTTCCCGACCGAATCAGAGCCATCCATCAGCAGAGGCACGTGGCGAGAGATCTTGCAGAGTCGGGGATCGGGGAGCTGAAAGTCCCATGCACATGACAGCAGGAATCGCGATATCCCGGTACCCGATTTCCCGATGTCGGGAGCAGCTTTCAATAGTGGAAAACAGGTGGCAGGCTTTACACCAAGGAGCGGACCGTCAACAAGTCAACGACCATGAGCCATGGGGTTTCAGGGAATCACAAGTTTCGTGGACACAAACATCGTGTCGTCAAGAACGTTGAAAACCTGATGGAAGGTTGGACCGCGGTCACACTTGGGACAGGTCATATGGACTATGGTCCAGCCGGTAGGGGCTAGCTCCCAGGAGGAGGAGCTCATCGCACATCGGGATATCGGGGATCCCAGACGCAAGGAACTCGCGCACTTCAAACTCACGAATCCCGAATCCCTGAAAGCCCGAAACCTCATCATATGCCTCCTTGTCGTTTCCTATTCTCATGCCACACCAACTCATATTTTCTTCCCGGCCCCTGTGTCTCACACGCCCGTCTCGTACACTTGCCCAAATTGCTTTTCTTTGCCCATCCGTCCACATGGCCTCTCCTCATCCCATATTTGCATCGAGCGTGTCCAGCTATCCCTGCCTCGTCACCGTCCATTCGCCACTTCTTGTCAAGTCTCCCAGTTATCACGAAGGCCTCCACGTCTTGTTGATGCAGAGTCGACCGGGGTCTTTCCCAATCTCAGTGAAGCAGTTATTGCGGCAGTTGATGGTGGTTGAACATCGTTTCCTCCATAAATGGAAAGTTCGTAATTGACTGTAAGTTTGTTAATTCTTTCTCAGGACCTTTGGAACGCGATTGCATCTGACTGAAGTCCACGACTGCCCAGAGACTGCAGGCACAGTAAGCATACAGACGTAATGACTTCAATGCCATATCTCGATTTCACTTCCAGTATTTTTGTTCCAAGTATATGTAGGCATTTTGGTGACTTTTGTAAGTATCGATGGTTGAGCAGAGCTCCCTGGTTGTAAATTTTTAATGAAGCATTGTTGTTCTGGATAAATATGAACTTTGGAGACTTCTTGCCTTATGAATGCCAGTTTCTCTCATGTCTTTGTTTACACTGTGTTAGAGTAGCTCGGAATTGGAGGATCCAGTCGAGCTGTAGCTATTATAGGATGATGTTGTAATGGATCACTGTAATAGTTACAGAGCCTCTAATCGGTTTCTGTGATTTCTTTAACACTGAATGACTTGGAATTGGAGGATCTAGTCAAGTCCCCTTCAGTTTCTTGAAGCCCTGAATCAGGAGAATCCTGCTTTCAGAGTTTTTCCCCACAAACCACTGCAAGCCTGATGCCCAGAGCTATTTGTTCACTTTCTCCTAAGTCTTCCACCTGTTCAATTTTAAATCAACCCACTGGCTGAAGTTGGGATTCCAGACCTCCTTCGTTCTTACGTACCAGACTCAGTCCCTGATTTAGAGTGATATTTCCTAGAGCCATTATCTCCATTTGATCACCCTTCATAAACAAATCGTGACATAAAATTGATGGGCGTTGGGCTCTGCTCCTGCAAGCAATCCAGGAGTGACTTTTGACGCTAACAGGTCCCGACAACAAGGCCATGTTAGGTACCCAAATACAAAAGATACACTGAAATAAATGAGGAAAGAGAAAAAATCTCATGGGAAAACCCCCTCTCAAATTACAATGCATAAAAAAAATAAAAATGAAAAGGAGAAAAAAACAGTTGCTAAGCAATCGTTTCCTTCACTCCAAGAAAGACTTTAGAACTGTGCAAGTTTGTGCTCGTTGAAGATTTTGTTGAAAATGTAGATGTTTGCATGGATCTGATGAAGTAAATGAACCATTGATATGTCCACACATATCCAATTTCTCTTCTTGTAATGAAGAATATCCAAATAAAGTTTGGATGAAACTTTGAAAACCGTGCGACCGTTTCCGAAAAAATGTTGAAATTTTGTTGATTTTAAAAAGATCATAAATTCACTTTTCGGACTCCGTTTCGGACGATTGTTTTTTTGAAATTGAGTATTTTCTCGAGAGGAATTCAAATATTTAACTTGTTTCTGCAAAATTTTCTCATAAAATATCATAATTGAGTCGTATGTGCGTGGCTCCCTTTTTATCTCATGAGATGCATGCATTGTGCATGGAAAAGTGTTTGCATGTGACCCCTGAGATGCATGTCATATATATTCCACATGAAATTCAGAAAACAAATCTGAAATGGAGTAGACATCATATTCAATTAATGAAATACAATTTTTTGAAAATACTTAAGTAGAAAACTCTTCAGAATAAGATGTTTTATCTTTTGATGGCTTCTCTTTTGGCTCTATCTGTTCAACCTCCTGCATGAAATCTTCACAATCTTCTTTATTCCCAAATAGAACCTCCAATCTAGTCCATAATTCATTTGGAGTTGATTCTTGTGATTCTTCATATACTTGATGGAAAGTTTCGGGAGAAGCAAACATGCAAATACATCCTATGGCCATGTCTTGTCTATTGAGAAAGTTGTTTTTCTCATCGACAAAATCAAGCTCGACTTCCATTCCCATAGTTATTTGGTACAAGCCTCAACATCTGAGATAAATAAATGTTTTTGGCTTCTATTCCAAATAGTTATGAGGCGTGAGAAGTATTGTTGGTGAGTAAAAAATATATTCCATCTTTCCGTGTTCTTCAATCTTCAGTGCTTGCAAAAATAATTTGGTGTAGATTTTGCTTACAATCCGTCAGCTCTGATACCATGTAAATGTGTTGAACTGACACATAATATATCTAGCTATACAATACCACACACATTTGTAGAGAGAAATTGAGAAAGAAGAAGCAAGCGAGAAATAATGGAAGAATTCTCATTAACCGTATTCCACACTCAAAGAGTGAATAATTTACAATAGATATAAGCTACATGAGTAATTAATGTAACATAATGGTGGTCTAGAGTGATATGGACACACACCCGTAGCTACATGAGTAAATTTCCACCTAGTCTAGTCTCTCAGGTAGTTATTGGAGTGAACTGCCACCAAGCTGAGTTAACTAGTCTATTAGTCTTCAGTTAACTGATTGAAACAAAGTGAAGTGAGGAGGAGATTAGGGAATCATGGGTAATGTGTTAGTATGGTGATGATACCAAGGATAATACACATTAGATGGTGATGATCCCAATGTTGCATGGTGACAAAACCAATGCAACATCTAGACTCCACTCAACTAGTCAAACTAAAGTGAAAACTGAAAAAAAAAATCTCCCTAGAGGAATATTCTTCCTAAAATATAGGAGACTGGATAATGACTAATAATGACTAATAAACAAGGAAAAACCTTAGGAAAAATAAATCCTAGGTATGTTTGAAGTAACTCCAACGCCCCCCCTAAACATCACTATGATGAAAATAAAGAATGGGTCCTGACAATGAGGCCATGTTGGGTACCCAAATACAAAAGATACATTGAAATAAATGAGGAAAGAGGGAAAATATCATGGGAAAAACACCCCCTCAAATTACAATGCATAAAAAAATAAAAAATGAGAAGGAACAAAAAGCAGTTGCTAAGCAACCATGTCCTTCACTCCAAGAAGACCTCACAACTGTGCAAGTTTGTGCTCGTTGAAGAGTTTGTTGAAGATGTAGATGTCTGCACATATATGATGAAGTATATGCACCATTTATATGTCCAAACCTATCAAATTTCTCTTCTTGTAATGAAGAAGATCCAAATAAAGTTTGGATGAAACTTTGAAAACCGTGTGGCCGTTTCCGAAAAAATGATGAAATTTTGTTGATTTTAGAAAGATCATAACTTCACTTTCCGGACTCCGTTTCAAACAAATTGTTTTTTGAAATTGAATATTTTCCCGAGAGGAATTCAAATATCCAACTTGTTTATGCAAATTTTGCTCAAAAAATATCAGATTTGATTCGTATGTGCACAACTCCCTTTTTGTCTCCTGAGATGCATGCATTGTGCATGGAAAAGCGTTTGCATGTGACCCCTAAGATGCATGCCATATACCTTCCACATGAAATTCAGAAAACAAATCTGAAATGGAGTATACATCATATTCAATTAATGGAATACAAATTTTTGCAAATATTTGTGTAGAAGACTCTTCAGAATAAAATGTTTGATCTTCTGATGGCTTCTCTTCTAGCTCTATCTGTTCAACCTCCTGCATGAAATATTCACAATATTATTTATTCACAAATAGAACCTCCAATATAGTCCATAATTCATTTGGAGTTGATTCTTGTGATTCTTCATATACTTGATGGAAAAGTTTGGGAGAAACAGACATGTAGATACATCCTATGGACATATCTTGTCTATTGAGAAAGTCGTTTTTCTCATTGGTGGAATCAGGCTCGACTTCCATTGCCATGGTTATTTGGTAAAAGCCTCTACATCTGAGCTGAAGTAGAATTTTTGGCTTCCATTCCAAATAGTTATGAGGCATGAGAAGTATTGTTGGTGAGTAAAACATATATTCCATCTTTTTGTGTTCAATCTTCAGTACATGCAAAACAAATTTGGTGTAGCTTTTGATTAACAGTCCATCATATTTGATACCATGTAAATGTGTTGAAACTGCACATAATAGATCTATCTAGAAAATACCACACACATTTGTAGAGAGAAATTGAGAAAGAAGAAGCAAGAGAGAAAGAATGGAAGAATTCTCATTAACCGTATTCCACACTCAAAGAGTGAATAATTTACAATAGATATAGGATACATGAGTAACTAATGCACCATAGTGGTGGTCTAGAGTGATCTGGACACACACCAACAATTACGAGATTAAACTTCCACCTAGTCTAGTCTCTCAGGAAGTTACGAGAGTGAACTGCCAACTTGCTGAGTTAACTAGTCTACCATTCTTTAGTTAACTGACTGAAACAAAGTGAAGTGAGGAGGAGATCAGGGAATCATGGGTAATGCGCCAGTCTGGTGATGATACCAAGGCTAATGCGCATTAGCTGGTGATGATCCCAATGTTGCATGGTGACAAAACCAATGCAACATCTAGACTCCACTCAAATAGTCAAACTGAAGTAAAAATTGAAGAGAATATTCTCCCTAGAGGAATATTCTTCCTAAAATATAGGAGACTGGATAATGACTAATAATGACTAATAAACAAGGAAAAACATTAGGAAAAATAAATCCTAGGTGTGTGTGAAGTAACTGCAACAATGGCCGCACCGGTGGGTCTTACATAAGAGCACCGTCATGCCGAAAAAGTTTTTAAAAATACGTGATTTTTTTAAAATAATTAAAAGAAGAGCGGGAATCGAATTTCATAAAGTCATTTAAATACTAAAAAGATATTCACTGTTTCATTATTTTGCAAAATTTTGCATGGGAGATACTTGCAAGAGAGACATGCGAATGAACATTGTGGAGGAGTAGAGTACTTTGGAACCACAATATTATTCTGAACATGAGAATTTGAAGGGTATGGTGATTCACTTTAAACTCTTTTCATAAAGTTTTTTTGATATAAAGAAGGTATTCAATATTTTCATTATTTTGCCAAAATTTACATGAGACAGATTTGGAAGAGAGACATACTAGAGAGCACTGTGGAGCAGAATAATACTTTGGAATAGTAGAAATATTAAGAAAATCATGATTTGAAGGGTATGGTGATTCACTCAAAACCCTACATTAAAAAAAATAAAATAATAAATAATAAAAAAATTCATACTTACCTTAGACCCTTGTTTTTTTTTTTCTTACATGAATGCAAAATTTCACCCTAGGGTTTAACTCCCTCTATCACTTCGGAAGTAGGGTTTTTCATTCTAGTTATTTTAGATATAATGGATTTGTTTTTCTATATATAAGTGTGTAACAACCCAACATTATTAATAAAATGATTGTAATTTATCTAGGGTCAGTTAGATTGATTATTTAAATAACTAGATTGAATCTTTTATTATTTTATTATTATAAAGGTAGGTGAAGTAATTAATGGGGGGATAAGGCAACTGAGAATNTAAGAAAGGAGGTTGGGGAAGGGAGAAGGGGATAGAGAGAGGAAGGGAGGATTCAAGAAGGAAACGGGAGAAAGGGGATTGGAGGGAAATTGAAGGAAGATTGAGGGCTAGTGGATTGGTTGTTGGGATTTTGGGCTCGAGGGCTAGGGAATCTAATTTTTTGGAGCTAGGGAGTCAGATAGGCTATGTTCCTAGCTGGTTGGGAGGAAATAGTTTCAGGCAGGCAGTTTCAAGAAAGCACTTTCAACAAGCATTTTTAATTGGACGACCTTCTTCAAGAGGTAATTCTAAAATTATGATTTTAGTTATTATTGTTGTACTAAAATTAAGAAATTTCACATTATAACATTTATAGATATACTATGTGTTGTTTAGATTTTTTTGTTGTTAAATCTTGCAACCAGAATGAAAGAATTCCTTATCATGGTTAAACAAAAATATAGATTTACTCTCATTTTAAAGCTCGTCTTGCTGCTACAAATGGTATCAGAGCCCAGTTCCAAAACTGGGACTAGAGCCTAACCACCCTTTGGACATAAATTTTAGATATATTTTCCTCACCACCTTAACCAAAAAATTAAAAAACCCGTAAAACTTTTAAGAAGAACCATTAAACAATCAGAAAAAACACAGATTTTGAACATAGTCCAAAACTGGGAATGACACTAAAAACACCCCAAATAGTAATTCCAAATTTAGATGAGGATAAAATAGAGAAGATATTTATTCCATCCTTCCCACCTATGTTCTTAGCCACCTGTTACTGGTTTAGCCCCCTGTTTACTCATAAGAACCTCTACCCGCACCTGCAAACTCATAAGAATTGCACTTGTAAGGGACATAAATATCATGAATAATGGAATAAGGGTTAGATGCAATCTCTCTCTCTCTCTCTCTCTCTCTCTCTCTCTATATATATATATATATATATATATATTAAAAGGAAAATATTGGGATTTATTATCCAAACCCTAGGTCGAAACCAAATCTCCAAGTTGTCATGCAACTAAGTCATATGTAAGCCAAGTGGTAACATAAATAAATATTGGGTCTTTATCCAAATCTCAAGCTAAGGCCCAATCTCAAGGTCAATTTCAAAGTCAACTATCAAATGCCCGGACCAGAGACCGATTCACAAAGGAAGCACTCAAACACAAGGTTCCAAGGAATATCCCACTACGAAGACTTATGTCTTGCACTAGGCATAAGTCTGCAGGTTGAGTCTCATTCACCCAACACCACGTTTAAACCCTAAGTCCAAGGTGTTGATTTCCAAGAAGAGAACCCATCAGGGACCAAAATCTTGTGCCTCCAAGTCATTATTTTCCATATCACTCAACGCATGGAAGAGCTTGACACAACGACCAAGCAACCAACGACAAGGTCCAAGGCCGAATGAAGGAGCCACAACAACAATTTATATGGATATCTATGTGTTCTGGTTATATGGTGCACTGTGTTTTTTGGGTTATCAAGGACGAAGAGCCAAGAAAATACTACAAGCATCAAGGGCCAAGTCTGACTATGCATCAAACACCAAGTAGTGCGCCCATATGGAGTTTCAATCAAGAGATAAGGCATAGTTTGTCGTTTTGGGTTATTAAAGCACCTAAGTTTATTACTCATACCAAAAACCAACACAACAAACATACAAGTCGAAGTCCATAAACCAAGCACCAAAGCATGAGGCAAGAGGAGAAGAGCCCATGAAGGAGCTCGTAAGGGGCATGTATAAGTGCTCTACGCGAGTTGAACTGCACATCATAATCCAACAAACACCCCAGTCACCACACAAGTCATTAAGCACAAGTACCAAAGCCCACTAATGGAGTTCACAAGGGGCGCAAATTATGCACAACGTATCATAATCTACATAACATACCAAGTCTCGACCAAGCTAGCATGCACCCTAGCACTCTAGTTTAGCATCGAGTCACCAAAGGAGAGCTCATTAAGGGCATTTGTCTTTGCACAACCTCCATTTTAAGTCAAAAAATGAGCGCTCATACATATATCACATGACACCAGACCAATGATCATGATCCAGCGCAAAAAATCTCATGAGGGGAGAGCCAACAAGGAGCTAAAGTCCACTACAAAACATCGCACAACATCCGAAGCCGCGGAGAGAAAACCCTTGAGGTAGGTGGGTCAGGCAGCCACGGTTGCACCTTTTAGGCGACTGACCTGGAATCTAGGTAGTTACCCTTATTCCAAACCACCTAGAGGCAAGAGGGAAGCTAGATTGGCAGCCGAACATGGAGCCATGGCCATCCTCTTCGAATCCACTAACCCTAACCCTTGAGTAGATGAAGAAATGAGTGAGAATGAGGGATAAAATGACGGGAGAAGATTGTCAATCCACGAGTTTTTTTGGGAATTATTTTAATGGAATGGATTGTAGGGGGAGGCACGTGGGCCTCATGCAAGGCCCCACATTTCCTACCTCATGCTGCGTTTCCTACCTGTTATCACACGAAATCGTTATGGGTCATATGTAGTTTTTATAGGCTAGCCAAGTCCTTTGTTTGCATAGGGAAAAACCATGAGAAAAATGTAGCATTTAGAGCTATCCATTTCGAGCTTGAAATGTAGGTAGGCTTGATTTTAAACAACGAAGATCCTATGTATAGTTCATATCGGCCGTTATATCAAGCAAAGAATAAGTCACGACCGCCCGATCTCATTGGAGAGAGATCGATGGTGGGGAGGCATTGCGGGGATTAGAAATAAAATTAAAGTTCTTGCAAGTTGTGATCCTGCAATTGCTAAGGATCGTTGATCTTGCTAGATCAACAGATCAACGGTGCATATCGATCCCGCTACAAATGAGCATCTTCGCATTGCGAGGATCTAGGAGGAAATTAAAGTTTGTGCAAGTGGTGAGACCGCAATCGCCCGTGGTTGTTGATCTTCAAGTAAGGGACACGTGTCCAATGATCTCACACTCCAAGAGGAAGCAAGCAGAAGCTGAGTAAGTAAAGGACTCCCGAAGGCCCGAAGTCTCGAAGTAAATCTGAGCCATTGAAGGCTAAGGACACGCATTGACATATCTCACACTTCGAAAATTCGACACTTGGGAGGATTGCGCAAGCAAGCAAAAGAAAGATCCCAAAGCCCAAACTCCCGAAGTGAATTTTGACCATCCATAAAAAGAGGATATGTGGAGGCAGATCTCTCACTTCGGAGATACGACGCTTTAGAGGGTTATGAGAGATATGCGTTGAAAAGTCCCGAAGCATGAAGTCCCAAAGTAACGAGAGGCTACCACGTCAACCGAAAGAAAGTACTTCAGGATATATTCTTGCTCAACATTCAAAGCTCAAAGCACCAAACTTGGGTTACCCAGATCATAGATTGCAATAGATTGACGACCACACTTTATTGCGGGGATGAAACATGCTCGAACGATAAAATTCTAGAGTGGTCCCACAATTGAAACTACGGTATGGATGAAGAGGTACATGGTAGTTGGTGATGGATTACAGGGGCCAAAGTGGTGTGGACCCAAACCTCCCTTGGAAGCTTTTGCAATCACATGCTTATATGGGGTCCAATCCAAGATCAACGCATGGAAACATAAACTGGGCGTTAAGGAAATTCATCAAAGGAGAGTCACAAAGAGAAGCAAGGCATTAGGAGACCATGACCAATATATCACAAGATGGAAGAGAGAAATCAACTACCCCCTTAAATGGAAGAATTGAGGGTCAGGACGAGGAGAAAGAAAAATGTCAGCCCAAAGTACCGTAGAGGGCATTTTTTCCACATCCTAATCCCAAGAAGAAATCAGTTAATGAAAGAAGGACTAGTGGTTGAACTGTCTTCTACCCCCCTTAAATGGAAGCATGGAGGGTATGGCCGAGGAGACAGAAAGATGTTAGTCGGAAGTACAACAGAGGGAAGTTTCTCCTACACGCCCATACTGATCAAGGTCTCCTTCTGACAGAAGGAACATGACAGACAAGAGAAGACACCAACTACTGTTATGGGTATAAAAACATCAGTTGAAGAATATGTTAGGGGGTCGATGGTTGAGCAGAGCTCCCAATTTGTAATGGTTTGATAGCAGAGTTGTTCTTTGGTTATGTATGAGACTTGAGACTTTCTCATTAATAGAAGTCAACTTCTTTCATCATCTGTTTTCTTTTATGTTGAAACACTCGTGCATGTATGATCCAAATGAGGTGTTGTTGTTGTATTGCAATGGAGGTTTGATTATAATGCTGCTGTGACCTGGTTCATTATTTTATTTCGTTGTCTTGTTTCCTCTTATGTTGAAATTATCATGCATGGATGATCCAGACAAGTTGTTGTAGTTGTATTTTAATGGAGGTTTGATTATAATATTGTTGTGATATATTTCAGTATCTTAAACTTGAGTTCAAGAGTGCTCTTGTGCCTGATTTTTTCTTCACCAAGCTGATTGAAGGTCAGACGCTCATGGCCGACTTGTTCACTTTTCTCACTAAGTATTCCTTCTTCTCATCATTAGCCTCAACCACCAACTGAAGTTAATGAGGACCTCATTTCCTTATGCAACGTTGGTCTAGTTTATGTGTTTAAACATTCTTGTACTGGGCTTTGTCCATTTGACCTCCACTCATAAACCTACCTCCACCAAAATTTTGATGGGTACTAGGATTATCCTTTTTCAATATGAGGGTGAATCTCAATGCTAACATTCATGGTGCCGCTACTGGGGAATGAATTGAAGACATTTCCATGGGATTGAACGACAAATAAATTTTGATTTTGAAGGTGCATCATAAATCAATACCTTGAAGATTGCAACTTGCACCTGGTGACTCCACTGTTTTAGTTGTGGCTCCCAAAGGCATACACATGAGGTATACTCTACAACTGCCTCTGGAAACACATAAAGCTGACCCAAAAAAGATCATCAAGAAAGGAAATACTTCCCAAGAAGGGATTTCAGCTGTTGTACTAGGTGATTATGGTAATTAATTGATTCTTCTTTTAAAACTCCAGTAGCTGTATCTAGTTCTCCTTTTAAACCATATATTAGAGTTTCCAGAAGTTTAGATTTTGGGAGATTTCCTATTGAACTCCCCCCTTCTAGTCTTCATTTGGAAGGAGAAAGTTTTGAAACTCATGTTTCCCCTGATATTGTAAATTGGCTTAGACCCAGGAGCTTGGAAGATTTTCCCACTTTGGATTTTCCTACTCCTCCTCCTATAAAAGTTGTTGTATCTAAAGAAGGGGAAATTTTTTTTCCCTTGAACCCCATATCATTCTCCTTGAACACTCAACTATTTCCCTTTTTCCCTAGAAACACAACTGCAGTCCTACCTGTCCAAAATCCATCCCCCCCTTATTCTCCAACAGTTCACATCCCAATGGAAGGTGCTAATCTTCCTAGAAAAATGATGGATTCCATAGTGGATGCTAGATATGCCCCTCTTGTTTTACCTCAACCTATGACTGCTCTCCCATTTGGAGACTGTTAGCACTAGAAGTCACCCTCAGATTGCATAGAAGGTAAGCCCAGTACGCATTAATTTATACAGTAAATGTAAATGAGTTTTAGGTGATCAAATGGAGAGGAATCAATGATAATAACGTTCTAACTCAAAAATCTGGACTAGCATGCATAATCAATTGAGGTTTGGAATCAACTCCAGTCAGTAAGTTGGAGTAAGGGTGAATAGAAGGAAGACTTTGGTGAGGAGGGTGTAGAGGTCTGCTATGGACATCAGGTCTTCCAACAACCTAAGGAGGAAAAACTTAAACACAAGATCCTCTTGAATTCAAATAAAAAAGAAACTGAAAGAAATTATAACAACACTATAATACAACATTCATCATAATACAGTCATAACAATCCATGTGAATCAGTCAATCATGAACTCTCTTAGTATTAGAGGCAAATAAGATGGAGCAAGAAAGATGAATTAGATTAACCAAGATGTCTAAAAAACAACTACATAACCAGAGAACCAGTGTTATTCATAAAAAAAAATTACAATAGCAGGGAGCCTAGCTCAACCATTCAACCTTAACAAAATATCAAAACTGCCTATATATACTAAAAATGTTGCAACCACCAAGAATGTGATCGAACCCCTACATTCAAAGTTTCCAGTCGACGCCTACTCTGTCATCCTGTGCAGGTCTTCTTATGTCAGACGCAAGCTCGACTTAGTTATGTGCTTTGCAGGAAAATCCATCCCTCGGGAAACTTCAGATTGACAATCTCCCCCCACGACCATTCTCAATATGATTTACATTTGTGGGGTGAGACAAGGTCTCAACTATCACCCCCATTTCCATTAATTACCTTCATCGGGATCGGGACGAGGCCTGACACCCATGAATGTTCTAGATGGTGTCCATGACTTCTTTGAGTCAATCCTGATGCCTCGAGGCCATGCAGATCTTCTTCTATGAAAAATACGGGCACTTTCGGCCTTTGGCACAACTCCTCTCCATCGCTCCATCCTGCATGCGACCTCGGGCCATAACTTGGCTCTCATATCTAAAGGTGCTTCGAGATTTCAGCTTTCAGGAGTCTTCACTCCACTTGATTCCAAATATCTCGATGCCCGAACTTGCGAAATGGCCGTATTCAGATCGACGGTCGAAATTGCTTTGAATTTGACGACCATGATTGCTTCCTAGAAAACCACAGTCACCAGCCGCTCAATAGGCGCTTACCTTTCTTTATGGCCCTGCTTTCCATATGACCACAAGCCATGACCATGGGCCAAATTCCTGGGTGCTTTGTGACTTCGTGCTTCACAAAATTACGCTGTGATCCATGCTAAAACCTCTGATTCATGAAACTGTGAATTCTCAGATCTAGTGCCACACGTCCTTTTGAATCAGACGACTCCTGCTAATTTCAGGCTTTGGGACTTTGGACCTCGTTCGGCTTCACGTGATGGGCACAAATCTTTCCCCCTAGACTTTCTTTCCACATGACCTCGGGCTATGACCTGGTGCTTATCTTGAAAGTGCTTTGGGGTTTCGTGTTTTGGGACTTTGAAAGATAGCTCCCTTCAAAACTTATGATTCACAAAACTGCAAATCCCCTAATCTGACACCACATGTTCCTCTGAATTGAATGGTCCAGATTAATTTCGGCACTTCGAGCCTTTGGCATTTCAGGACTCGAGAAATTTGCGCATTCCTCACTTCAGTTTTCCCGAAATGACTTTCTCCACAGTTCAAATCAAGTGCCATGCATCTTGCTGGATCAGACGGCCCACGCTAATTTCGGGTTTCAGGAGTTTGGACCTTTGATGAACAACTCTAACGACATTTCGAACTCCCGATTCCCATGATTATTTTCTACCATTGATCTCTCCTAGTGAGATCTATGACCCAGATTAAATCTTTGCTTGACCTTTTGACTTCGGGATTTTGCTCTAGCACTATACTTCATGAAACTTTTGACCTTCTGAAAGAACGCATGCCGCCGATCGATTTGCTTGATGGATATCCGCAGTTGAAAGATTAAAACTGTCTAAAAATCTGCTGGTGCTTCAAGCCTGAAATGGAATGTTAGGAAAGTTGAGCTTTGTGTTCATGGCTGCGGCCTGCATGATCAAGGATTCAAACAACTGGCTGTGGGTTGGGAAAACAGGGAGACCGGGGCATTTTAAACACAAAGGGGGGAAAACGAAAATGATTTTACAAGCCGAAGGGGGAAAATTTAAGACTTGGTCTGCGAAAGGAGAGAGATAGGGCAAAACAAAGACTTAGGTAGAAACCACAAACCTACAAGACTCTGAAAAGTTCATGTGATAACATTTGGCTCCACAGGGGATGGCATGCTCCTTGCAAGCTACCAAGAACAAGTAGTTCCAATGCCTTAGATATTAGGGTTATGGAGCGGAGATCAAAACATTTCCTACTGAGGATTACAGGTTGATAAAAACTCTAAATGAAAGAAAATACATGGGTTCCAGAAGGAGCTTATTTATGTACATCCCTAGACTAATGATTTTTTACACAGTGCTAGGTGAAAGTGAACTTCCACCATAACCATTTAAGTAATTTACTAATTGGAAGACCGTTTACTCTGTCAGTGATTAACAACAGATAATGCAACCATGACAATAGATGGATCATATCTTTCAGCCTTCCTCCTAGTGCTGAATTCATGATAAAGATGGGAGGCTCCAAAGCATGAAGGAAATGTAACTCCATGTACTCCCTTACAGGCTCATAAAACAAGTGATGAAACCCACTAGGTTGGTGATAGAAAACATGCTCTATCTTGTAGTTGCTCACACATGGCTAGATATCTCTGGTAAGCACTGGTAAGTGAATGGATGATGTAGGATGATTGATCCTAGGTGATGGTTGCTCACTTATAGGCTTTGGGAAGGATATAAAATGCACCTTTGGCTCTCTTGCACGCTCTTGGAAATCCTTCATATTCAACTCAGAATCTGATTCATAGCTGTTATACACATGATGGATGCTCCTTGAGTCATCAAACTATGAGGCAGTGATATGCTGCTTTTCATCTGAATACACAACTATATCTTCATTTAAATATGAGACAATACGTGCATCAGGGGCGAAATATGCTGCCTCTATGGCTATGCAATCCTCAACCTCACCATCATGAGCAGAGATGCCAAGAACATCTTCTCCTAGGACAGGAAAATCCTCTGCGCTTTCTTCGAAAGAGCAACAGACACGATCTTCCTTCAATTTATCTATCCTCGCAGAAAGTGATCTCACCAGCCACATCAACTCAGCTAGGGTACCTTCTTCCTCCTCACAACTTCCGTCCTCAGAGATTTTATCCTAACAAATTTCATTCAGAACAATCACACCTTGAACACAATCTTTATATTATTCACAACAATTATGATAAATTAACTTAGAAGAATAAATTTTTTGACAATGCCTATTGAAAGCTACATGAAAATATCCCAGGGAGGAGATGCTAGCAGGGGGCAAGGAGTGATACCATCCACGAGCATCTCCTGCTAATGAGAACATGAAAATCTTTAATAATACATCCTCATGATGTATCTCCCATTGATTCATGAGTTCATGAAACTCACGGAGATGCTCTGCAGGGTTGTCCTCTTTACGCTCTCTAAATATGGACAAAAAATCACCCCATTCATTCATAATGAACAACATTTGGAAAACTAGGAACACAGAAGAAATTAAAAGGAGAAAACCTCCAAGCCAAGATTCTTTCCATTTCAAAACAATGGAGTTACCATATAATCCTTTAATTATGGGGTCACCAGGTGAATGATATGCAGTTTTATTGTGTCTGGTCTTTTTTCATCATCAAAGACTAGATCTGATCATTGTCAATCTCCTAGGGAAATTTCACGCTAAGAAAGCATCTGCTAAAATCCGTCTCAAGAAAAATTATCTAGGTCAGC
Organism: Picea engelmannii; assembly: GCA_009831015.1. Lineage (NCBI taxonomy): Eukaryota > Viridiplantae > Streptophyta > Pinopsida > Pinales > Pinaceae > Picea > Picea engelmannii. Next base: position 620,677 of record ML789468.1, read on the forward strand.
TTCGAGTGTTCTAGGGGCAACCACAATTGAAATAGTGGAGTCGACATAGTGGAGTCACCAGGTGCACACACAATCTTCAATGGTTCTGATATCTGATGCACCTTCAGAATCAGAATCTCTTTGTCATTTTATCCCAGGGAAATGTCTTCAATTCGTTCCCCAGAAACGACGCTAGAAATGTTAGCACTAGAAGTCACCCTCAGATTGCATAAAAGGTAAGTCGAGTACCCATAAGTTTATACAGTAAATGTAAATGAGTTTTAGGTGATCAAATGGAGAGGACTCAATGATAATAACGTTCTAACTCAGAAATCTGGTCTAGCATGCATAAGCAATTGAGTTCTGGATTCAACTTTAGTCAGTAAGTTGGAGTACCAGTGAATAGAGGGAAGACTTTGGTGAGGAGAGTGTAGAGGTATGCTGTGGACATCTGGTCTTCGAACAACCTAAGGAGGAAAAACTTAAACGCAAGATCCTCTTGAATTCAAATCTCAAAGAAACTGAAAGAAATTATAACAACACTATAATACAACATTCATCATAATACAATCATAACAATCCACATGAATTAATCAATAATGAACTTTCTCAGTATCAGAGGAAAATAAGATGGAGCAAGAAAGCTGACTTAGATTAACCAAGATGTCTCAAAAACAAATACATAACTAGAGAACCAGTGTTCTTCATAAAAAAAAATTACAATAGCAGGGAGCCTAGCTCAACCATTCGACCTTAACAAAATATCAAAACTGCCTATATATACTAAAAATGCTGCAACCACTAGGAATGTGATCAAACCCCTGCATTCAGAGTTTCCAATCGGCGTCTACTATGTCATCCTATGTAGGCCTTGTTACGTCAGACGTGAGCCCGACTTAGATATGTGCTTTGTAGGAAAATTCGTCCCTCGGGAAACTTTGGATTAAGAATCTCCCCCCCACGACGATTCTTAGTATGTTTTCCATTTATGGGGTGAGCCAAGGTCTCAAATACCACCCCCATTTCCATTAACTACCTTCATTGGGATCAGGACGAGGCCTGGCACCCATGAATGTTCTAGGCAGTGCCCACGACTTATTCGAGTCAATCCCAACACCTCAAGGCCATGCAAATCTTCTTCTGTGACCAATACGAGCGCTTTCGACCTTTGGCGCAACTCCTCTCCATCGCTCCATCCTGCATGTGACCTTGGGCCATAAATTGGCACTAATATCCAAAGGCGCGTCAAGATTTCATCTTTCGGGAGTCTTCACTCCACTTGATTCCAAATCTCTCAATGCCCAAACTTGTGAAATGGCCTTATTCAGATCGACAGTCGGACTTTCTTTGAATTTGATCTCCACGATTGCTTTCTCGAAAACCCCAGTCGCCAACCGCTCAATAGGCACTTATCCTTCATTACGGCTCTGCTTTCCATATGACCACGGGCCCAATTCCTGGGTGCTTCATGACTTTGTGCTTCACAAACTTACACCGTGCTCCATGCTAAAACCTACGATTTGCGAAACCGTGAATTCTCGGATCTGGTGCCATTCGTCCCTTTGAAATGGATGACTCCTGCTGATTTTGGGCTTTGAGACTTTAGACCTCGACTGACTTCACACGATGGGCACAAATCTTTCCTCCCGGACCCTCTTTCTACATGACATCGGGCCGTGACCCGGTGCTTATCTTCAAAGTGCTTCGGGGTTTCACTTTTTGGGACTTTGAAAGATAGCTCCCTTCAAAACTTCTGATTTATGAAACTGTGAATCCGCTGATCTGACGCCACGTGTTCCTCTGAATTGAACGAGCCAGATTAATTTCGGCACTTTGGGACCTTAAGCCTTCGGGCCTTTGGTATTTCAGGACTAAAAAATTTGCGCATTCCTCACTTCAGTTTTCCAGAAATGACTTTCTCCATAGTTCGGATCTAGTTCCATGCGTCTTGTTGGATCGGATGACCCACACTAATTTAAGGTTTCGAGAGTTCAGACCTTTGTAAAACAACTCTAACGACATTTCGAACTCTCGATTCCCGCGATTATTTTCCACTGTTGATCTCTCCTAATGAGATCTATGGCCCAGATTAAATATTTGTTCGACCTTTTGACTTCGGGCTTTTTCTCTGGTGCTATACTTCATGCAACTTTTGACATTCCGAAAGAACGCACACCATCGACCGATTCGCCTGATGGATCTCCGCCGATGAAATATTAAAACTGCCTAAAAATCTGTTGGTGCTTCAAGCCTGAAATGGACTGTCAGGAAAGATGCACTTTGTGTTCATGGCTGTGGCCTGCATGATCGAAGATTCAAATGACTAGTTGTGGGCTGGGAAAACAGGGAGACCGGGGTATTTTAAACATAGAGGGGGGAAAACGAAAATGATTTTACAAGACGAAGGGGGGAAAATTTAAGACTTGGTCTGCGAAAGGAGAGAGATAGGGAAAAATACAGACTTAGGTAGAAACCACAAACCCACAGGAATCTAACAAGTTCATGTGATAACACAGACTACCTTAAGTACATGCCCAAGTTCACAAGGTAGGAAGACATAACTGTAGAAGAACACCTTTCAACTTTTTATAGTTATGCAGATAATCTTAACATAGAAAATGAAGATGTGTGGATGAGAGTCTTTGTTCAAAGACTTGATGGTGAGGCTAGGAAATGGTTTAGGGGTTTGACTCCTGGATCTATTGTTGGGATTGAAGCTCTGGATGATTCATTCTTGAGGCATTGGGGGGCTAGAACATATTTTCTTTATTATATTACAAAATTTGGGTCACTTAAGAGGAAAGAAGGGGAATCTGTTTTAGACTTCTAAAAAAGATTTAATAAAATGTACAATAATATTCCCACTGAAATAAATCCTATAGAAGCATCTGCCAAGATTACTTATGCCAGCGCTTTTGACCCTGATTTTTGCCTCCTGTTGAGAGAAAAGAGAGCTACCTCTTTAGCTCATATGGAAGATGTAGCCCTTGAAGTAGAGTCTAATATATTGGTAGTTGATAAACTTAGGAGTAAATATGATAGAGACAAAAGAAAGGGTAGGAATGAATCTTCAACCTATGATTCCTCTGCTGCCCACCCTTAGGTGGATGAATTGAAAAAACTGGTAAAATCACTTTCTATAGAAATGGAAAAATTGAAATTTGAAGGAAAGCAGAGCTATATGAACCCCCAGAATGATGATAATAGGGGTAATTTCAGAATACCCAATAAGTCCCCTCAGATCATCCAAAGAGATCAAAGAAATAGGGACAGGGATGATCAAAAAATCCAAGCCCCTCTCCAAAATAACCTAGTTACTGATGAAGAAGGAGAGGAAGAAGATGTTGATCCTAACATCTATTTTCTTGGTGACACTTCTTCATCTCCTCATTTAACTCAATCTGCATATGAAGAGTCTCTCATGGATAACCAACTAAATGAGCTGAGCAAAGGGGAAAGGACCAGTGGCAAGCCAAATAGATACAACCTAAGGTCAAAGAAGAAAGAGGGGAAGCCTGACATTTTTGATCAACCTACTAGAACAAAGAATCTTGTTAGGGGTGTGGCAGCTAGCAACAAATAAAAAGAGGCACAAAACCCCCAGGAAGTGGTTAAGAGCCCTACCCTAGAAGTTAAGGAGATTCTAAAGCCTCCCACCTCTTTTAACTTTGAGAATGAGATTCAAAAGATTAAAATCCCTATACCTTTTTTGGAGCTAGTTAAGAATGAGGATTTCAAAAGGTACCTTTCCAAAATGTTGCAGCCCGAACCTTCATCTTATCCCACCGATTCCATCAACCTCCAAGATGAAAAACCAACTGTCATACTAGGACCTTTGGTAGAGGAAAGGGATGACTCTTCCCCTCCTTTCTATACATCATTGAACATTCATGATAAAGTTCTTCACAATTGTCTGATAGATTTAGGGGCATCTCACAATATCATGCCTAAGACTGTCATGGATGAGCTTGGGTTGGAGGTTACAAAAACCTACCATAACATATACTAATTTGATTCCAGGAAGGTGAAGTGTCTTGGGGTTATTAAGGATCTGGTTGTTTCCTTGTTCCAGTTGTCAATGAAAAGTTTGGTCATGGATATTGTAGTGGTTGATGTCCCTCTTAAGTTTGGGATGCTCTTGTCTAGATCTTGGATCAAAATACTAGGGGGAAATTTGCACATGGATCTTTCATAATCCACCATTCCCATGTTTGGGGGGGAACATATAAGGCTTTATAGGGAAGCACAACTTGCTTACATTATCAGTGATGAAACAAATCCTACCAACCGCCCCATTTTTGCAGTTGATACTGATTTAGGAACTAATATGTTACAACTCATTGATGCTTCTCAAACACCTATTGAAATAAGAAAGCAACCTATTGCCTCTTGTGAAAATCCTCCTCCCAATACCTCTGTTTGGAAGATGTTTTTTGATGGAGCCTCTTCTGGGGAGAGTGCTGGTGCTGGGGTAGTTTTTATTTCCCCTACCCGAGAGACCATATCCCTGTCTTACAAGTTGGAATTTGAAATGACAAACAATGTGGCAGAATATGAGGCTCTTGTTTTTGGTTTGAGGGCTGCTAAAGACATGAAGATTGAAGAGCTATCAGTGTTTGGAGATGTTGAGTAGATTGTTCATCAAGTTAAAAATCTGTATCAAACTAAACACCCCAGGTTAAGGACCTACATAATTGAAGTCTGGGATCTTGTTGATAGTTTCTTCTTAGTTTTTAATATCTCATTTGTTCCAAGAGAGGAGAGAACTATGATAGATTCCTTGGTTGTCTCAACAGGTAATTTTAGGGTTCCTTTGCCCCCCAAACTCAAGTATGATGTGGAAGTAAAGTATAGACCCTCTATCCCTGACAATGTCAAACATTGGAAGTTGTTTGAGGATGATCTTGAGATAAAAAGATTTATTGAGATTGTGGGTGATTTTTTCGCTTTACATATTGATCAAGATCAAGATATTGAAGAAATCCCTCATGCTGATATTTTTCTGATTAAAATTGTTGACCATCATATTGCTCAGTTACCCAGTAACCATTTTCCCAAAGGACTTGTCCCCTTGGAGAGATTGCTTGACAAAAATGATGTGGCTATAAAGATTAAAGGTTCAACTGAAAATGTCGATGTGACTGAATACAATTTAGGAACAAAGGAAGACCCATGGTATGTTAAATTGTCCAGCAGTTTGTCAAAGGAACAAAGGGTTGAGTATATCAATATTTTGAAAGAGTTTGCTAATGTGTTTTCCTGGAAATATGAAGATTTAAGAACATATGACACCAACATCATTGAACATAAGATCCATTTGAAAGAGGAGACCAAGCCTTTTAGATAGAAACTCAAACAAATAAATCCCATGATGCTTCCTATCATAGAAAAATAAGTGAAAAAGATGTTGGATGCCCAGATCATCATTCCTTTGAGATATTCAGAATGGGTGACTAACTTGGTACCTGTGAGGAAGAAAAATGGGGAAATCAGGTTGTGCGTTTATTTTAGGAATTTGAACAGAAGCTCAAAAAAAGATATCTACCTTTGCCAAAGATGGAGCACATTTTGCAGAGAGTGACTGGTTCATCTAGGATGTCTATGATTGATGGCTTCTTTGGCTACAATCAAATTTCTGTCTTGCCTAAAGATAGAGAGAATACAACCTTCACTACTCCTTTGGGCACATTCATGTATGCTAAAATGCCCTTTGGATTGATGAATGTAGAAGAAACCTTCCAACGAGCCATGGATATTGACTTTATTGGGGAGAAAGATAAATTTGTAGTCATATATTTGGATGACATTACAATGTTCTCAAAATCTGACAAAGAACATTTCCATGATTTGAAGAAGGTCTTCCTGAAATGCAGAAGGTTTGGTCTCTTTCTCAATCCCAAGAAATATTTTTTTTCTATGAATGAAGGTAAATTATTGGGGCACATTGTGTCAACAGAAGGGGTAAGGATTGATACAAGAAGGGTAGAGACCATCCAGACCTTATGTTTTCCTAGATCTAAGAAAGAGGTCCAATCTTTCTCGGGAAAAATCAATTTTCTAAGAAGGGTTGTCTCTAACTTTGTTGAATTAGTGAAGTACATTACAACCATGATCATAAAGGGAAACAAGGTGAAATGGACTTTTGAGGATCGAAAATATTTTGATTAGATCAAAAAAGATTTAATTGAAGCACATGTGTTCATCATCCCTGACTATTCTAAGGAATTTGTGATATTTTCCTTTGCCTCATTTGATACATTGGCTGTTGTTTTGCTACAGAAAAATACAAAGGGGTTAGAGCAACCTATTTCCTTTTTCAGCAGAGCATTGAGGGATGCAAAAATGAGATATGATATCATGGAAAAGCAGGCTTATGATTTGGTCAAATCCCTCAAGGATTTCAGGGTATATGTTCTGCATTCAAATATTGTTGCATATGTCCCTTCAGCCTCAATGAAAGAGATATTGATCCAGCCTGACATGGATGGGAAGAAAAGAAAATGGATTGCTAAAATTATGGAATTTGACCTTGAAATGAAACCCACTAAATTGGTGAAAGGCCAAGGTTTAGCCAGGTTGCTGGCTGAATCAAATTGCAAAGCCTTGGGGGTTAATTTTATGAACATAAACTCAGAAAATCAATAAGCTAAGATTGCTGATAAAGGCTCTCATGTCAGCCCCAACTTGGCATAATGCACTTGGTATAAGGACATCATACTTTTTTGCATAAGTTACGGCCTCCTGATGGCTTGGACAAGAACAAGGTGAGAGATTTGAAACTCAAAGCAATCAAATATTGTCTCATTGATCAGATTTTGTATTAGAAATATCCTTTGGGAGTTCTTTTGAGATGTTTGGATCCACAGGAGCCCCAAAGGGCCATAATTGATTTTCATGACATTTTATGTGGGGGCCATCATTTTTGGAGGACCAAAACTTATAAGATCCTCAGAGATGGATATTTCGGGCCTAGCATTTTTACTGATGTTTGTGCAAATATTAGAACTTATGTCAAATTCCAAAAGTTTTCTAGAAAGCAACAACTCAAATCTTTTCCTTTGAAACATGTGGTGGTTTTTGGACCTTTTCAATAGTGGGGTCTTGAATTCATTGGGGAAATACACCCAACCTCAAGTGGTTAGCACAGGTGGATTCTTACTGCCACTGATTATTTCACCAAGTGGATAGAAGCCATTCCTACAAGGAGTGCCTCTTATAAGGTAATCATTATCTTTCTTGAATATATCATGTCCAGATTTGGTTGTCCAAGCAGGATCGTTGCTGACAATGATGCCTCCTTCAAAGATGAACCATTGATCAAGTTCTGTGAATAGTATGGTATTGCATTAGTACATTCTACTCCTTACTACCCCCAAGGAAATGGTTTGGCAGAGTCCTCTAACAAGAGCCTCATAAATATCATCAAGAAATTGTTAGAAGACAATAAGAAAGAATGGGACTTAAAGATAAAATTTGCCTTATGGGATGATAGAGTTACAACAAAGAGGTCACTTGGCGTTTCCCCTTTTCAGCTTGTGTATGGGGTTGAGGCTATCTTTCCTACTTAGCTTGCCTTGCCTATGGAAAAATTCCTCCAGGACTACCAAGGAGAACCTCATGATATGGTCAGGAGGATACAACAGTTGGTAGAAGTACATAAGACTAGAGAGCAACTACTTGGCAAAGCACAGGACCATCAACAGAGGATCAAGCAATTTTTTGAAATGAAGGTAAGCAAATAATATTTCCAGCTGGGAGATCTAGTGCTCAAGTGAGATGCACCCAAGAAAGACAAAGGCAAACATGGTAAATTCAAAGACTTACAGATTGGTCCGTTCAATATTTCTAAGGTATTTTCAAATAACACTTATAAATTGCAGAACTTGGAGAATTTTGAAGTTTTTGGTGGCCCTGTCAATGGACACTTTCTAAAAAAATATTTTTCTTAAGCCATGATTGGTTTTCCATTCATTGTAAATATCACTTTTCATTTTTATTGCTGTTTAAATAAGTGACCCCATAGCCCTAGGATAATAAAATGAAGATGCTTGTTCTTGAAAACTCACAGGGAGAATGCCATCCCCTATGGAGACAATGTTATCACATGAAATCATCATGGATCATATGTAGTTTTTGTAGGCCAGCCAATCCCTTTGTTTGCACAGGGAAAAACCATGAGTGAAATGAAACATTTAGAGCCGTCCATTTTGAGCTTGAAATGCAAGTAGGGTCGATTTTCAACAATGGAGATCCTATGTATAGTTCATATAAGCCGTTAGATAGAGTGAAGAATAAGTCATGACTGACCGATCTCATTGGAGAGAGATCGACGATGGGGAGGCATGTTGATACTGAGAGGGGGGTGAATCAGTATCAAGTACAATTTAAAACATTTTTCAACTTATACTTGAACCATTCAATTATATCCAATTATAAATGAACAATAGTATAAGAGTTACACCAATACACCACAATACACCATGC
>ML789468.1:633034-655447 GCA_009831015.1 Picea engelmannii
CTTTTCTTTAATTGTCTTCAGGGCCTAGATGTACAATTCACTTTGTCATCTTCAAAAATTCATTTCTCCTCAACCATGAGGATCCACATGACATGCCACATACCACCGGAAAGAGCATGATGTATTCTATCCATCCATGGGTGTTGTATATTCATTTTAATTTCCCTTCATGTCCAAATAACTTCATCAATATTCTGGTCCAAAACCCATGACTAGGGTTGACATCAATGACAACAACCAATCTTCCAACAAGGCATTGAGGGGATCATAAAGAAAATAAAAGTTCTTGCAAGTTGTGAGCCTGCAATCTCTCAAGATCATTGATCTTTCTAGATCAACATATCAATGATGCATATCGATCCCGCTACAAACGAGCATCTTTTCATTGTAGGGATCTGGGAGGAAATTAAAGTTTGTGCAAGTGGTGAGCCCACAATCGCCCATGGTCGTTGATATTCAAGCAAGGGACACGTTTCCAATGATCTCACACTCCGGGAGGAGGCAAGCAGAAGATGAGTGAGTAAAGGACTTTCAAAGGCCCGAAGTAAATCTGAGCCATTGAAGGTTGAGGACATGCATCGATAGATCTCACACGTTGGAAATTTGACACTTCGAAGGATTGCATGAGCAAGCAGAAGAAAGCTCCTGAAGCCCGAACTCCCGAAGTGAATCTTGGTCATCCAAAATAAGAGGATAGGTGGAGGAAGATCTCTCACTTTGAAGATACGATTCTCCAGAGTGTTGTAAGAGCTATGCACTAAAATGGACCGAAGCCCAAAGTCCCAAAGTAACGAGAGGTTTCCACGTCAACTAAAAGAAAGTACTTTAGGAGATATTCTTACTCAACATTCAAAGCTCCAAGCACCAAATTTGGGTTATCCAGATCACAGATTGCAACAGATCAACAACCACACTTCATTGCGGGGACGAAACATGCTTGAATGATAAAATTCTAGAGTGGTCCTGCAATCAAAAACACGGTATGGATGAAGAGGTACATGGAAGTTGGTGATGGATTGCGGGGGCCAAAGTGGTGTGGACACAAACTGCCCTTGGCAGCTTCCGCAATCACATGCTTATATGGGGTCCAATCTAAGATCAACGAATGGAAACATAAATTGGGAATTAAGCCAATTCATCAAAGGAGCATCACAAAGAGAAGAAAAGCATTAGCAGACCGCAACCATTATATCACCAGAGGGAAGAGAGCAATCGAATACCCCCTTAAATGGAAGCATTGAGGGTCTGGATGAGGAGACAGAAAACTGTCAGCTAGAAGTACTATAGAGCGCAGTGTTTCCACATCCTGATCCCAAGAAGAAATCAGTTAATGAAATAAGGAATGGTGGTTTAACTGTCTACTACCCCCCTTAAATGGAAGCATGGAGGGTCTGGCTGAGGAGATAGAAAGTTGTTAGCCCGAAGTACAACAGAGGGCAATTTCTCCTGCACACCCATATTGATCAAGGTCTCCTTTTGACAAAAGGAACATGACAATCAAGAGAAGAGACCAGCTACTATTTTGGGTATAAAAGCATCAGTTGAAGAATATGTTAGGGGGTTGATGGTTGAGCAGAGCTCCCAATTTGTAATGGTTTAATAGGAGAGTTGTTCTCTGGTTATGTATGAGACCTGAGACTTTCTCATTAATAGAAGTTAACTTCTTTCATCATCTGTTTACTTTTGTGCTGAAACACTCATGCATGGATGATCCAGACAAGGTGTTGTAGTTGTATTGTAATGGAGACACTAGTACATATGGGTGGATTATTCCACGAAATTTTTCCACGTTTCCATTATTTTCATTTTTATTTTAAATTGGGCGAGATTTTCGTCACTATAGCGACGAAAGTTCGTCGCTATAGCGCTAATTATTTCATAACTCAAAATACATTTGCTAACAAACGTGGCTTACAATGGTTAGTTGAATTTTTGTGGGCCAACTCAGGCATTTTCGTCACTATATCGACAATAGTCGATCTATATATACCTCACTTTAAGAGACTTTGCGAAACATTTTCTATAGTTGCGACATTGTTCGTGGATTTTGTTTGAGCTGTTTATTTTTTCCATCATCCACTGGTTGAACAAATCCAATTCTCGAGCTACATAGCTCAGATTTTGAACTTGCAAGGTTAGTATGTTTTTTTATTTATGTACTCATTTAACTTGTAAATTTTTGTTCAAATGAAATTTCATGTAGCTTGTTTTTTCCTTGATAATATATCATATGTGCAGTACCATATTTCAAAATACTTATGTCATTGGTTTTTGGATCTAGTTAGTATGTTCTATGGAAGTTCATGTGAAATGTTAAGAAAAACATTTTCCGAAGAAGTATTTTAAGAAGAGGGACAATTACTCCATCAATAAGTCAATTCAAACATTAAAAACAAATGTCATTATATTTAATCTAGATTAATTTCATGAGCCTACAATTCCTTATGTAAATTTAATCCTTATTACAAAACCACCAACTCATAACAACCTTACCATTTGGACTAATGTTTGAAATAGAAAGTGGGAAAAAAAGCCTCTTAGGTCTAATCCTATCCCTTAGCGACCTTGTTAGCTCTCTAAATTTTGTGTTTCTATGATGTTGTGCCTATATATATTAATGTCATATTTTTAGTCTAGTATTAGGTTAGGTTAGTCATATAACATTGTATTCTTATGTGATGTTGTTTCTCTCAATTTTTTATAATCACACACAATTCTAGATGTAGTGATTAACTCTAGTTTGTAGTTGATGTAACTTTTTTATACATTGTTAATAAGTAGTAGCTAAAATATAAAAATTTCAGGATGAAATCTACTAGTCAGACAATGAAAAATGAAAACATGCCAAAGTGTCTTAGAAAATAAAATCCTGACCACTGTATGCAGCATAAAATTGTGACCATTGTATGTAGCTGCAAATCAACACGTCATAATTTAAACCAACCAAACCCAATTGTGGATGAAAAGTGGATGGCATTCTTTTTTTAGTGGTGAATTTCAAAGATTGACATTTTCTCTACAAAACAACTTAGAGGCTAGTGTATGGTGTTGAGTGATTCAAGTTTGAGAAATTTTTACCACTTTCGTTAAATGGTGTGTGATTATTTTCCATGGTGATTGCAGTACACACTACTCTAAAGTAAAAATTCCTGCATATTGATCTTAATAGTTAATCGATAATAATAATAAAAAAGCATGTCGAAATGTCTTAGAAGAAATAATTGTGAGGATTGTAGGTCACTATAAATAAACATATCATAATCAAAAGGAGTAGCTGAAATATAAAATTTTGACAACTTACTGTTTGGTATGGTGTAGGTAAGACAATTACTTGTCAGTACAAAGATCTGTCACTATGAACGAAAATGATAGGAAGCTTGCTCGGTAAAGAGAGACATTAGAGGTCAGGGGCGATGGAAAATTTTATTTCCCTTGCTATGATTGCAGGGGCTTGCAAAAAAAAAATACTTTTAAAAACAACAACTGAAAGACATTGTAGGGAGAAGGGGCACGCTGAAGGGGGTTATGAATATCGTCCCTTGGTAAGAGGATTCAATATTTAATGTATTCTCTGTAATAGTCATCATGTCATGGATTTTAGTAATATTTCTTATCGATATTTTTATATTTTCTATACACACTAACTTTTCTACATTGTTTTTAAATATATAAACGATGTCCCCAAAATGTCGACCTCTAGAGAGTTATTTGCCAAGTAATAACAGAAATTCTTCTTTACAGGGTGATGAACTTCGAGATCAAAATATTGAAGCTGCTGATCAAGTTAATAATGATGATATGGATAATTATGATATGGATGGATATAATGTTAGTGATTCAAATTAGGAAGATGAGATACATAGATTTATCCAAGACACATTTTCTCCAATGGATAAGGACAACCAGGATGATAGTCATGATGTTGATCCTATACTCGAGAAGTCATGTCAACCTCTTTATGAGGCTCAACAAAAAATCTTCTATATGCTATGTTGTTGGTGAACTTGAAGGTTTTGAATGGTTTATCAAACACATGGCTCACACAGATACTAAGGTATTTAATTTGTTAATTATTTATGCTTTCATGTTCACAAATACTTAAAGGGTTCAACTTTTTCCTATATTGCTATTGTTTTCTAATTTGTAAATTAGTATGGATGTGATATTGATGATTAATATTGTTTACATTAACTTATTGTTTTGAATTTTGTAGATTGTTAGGTGAATTTCTATTACCGACGTCAAATATTTTTCCACACACATATCGAGGAATATCCGTTATTATGAAAGAAATTGGAATGGAGTATTAGGCTATTGATGCATGTCCTAATGATAATATCATATACTATGGAAAATATGCATTAGAAAATGAATGCCCACAATTTCAAATAAGTATATATCGAACCAATAAAGTGTCAAAGAAGGTTCCTCACAAAGTTCTTCGTTATATTCCGATAATTCCATGTTTCTAGCAGTTGTTCAGGTGCCAAAGTATAACACGGTTTATGGATTTCCATGCAAAGAACAAAAGTTGAGATGATGTTCTTTGAATGCCTGCAGATGGTTCTGCATTGGAGTACATCGAAGAAAAGTGGCCAATTTTTAAAGAAGACCTCGTAATGTTAGACTTTCGTTGGTCACTGATGGTGTCAATCCATTTGGAGAGCTTCGTTCTACGTACTCAGTGTGGCCTTTTTTTGTTATAAACAATAACCTTCCTCCTTGGATGTTGATCAAGAGAGAGCACACAATGTTGGCAATGATTGTTCCAGGTATTTAATTATCTTTTATTTTCTTTAAAGTATGACAAAATATTTCATTTCTTTGTTTCGTGCATGGTACTGATTTATTTTAGATATAATGACATCTAGATAAGTATAATTAATCATGTAGTATGTTGAACCAATTGGGTAAGTACCAGGTTAAAGATATGAACATATATATTGAGAATCTTATCGATGAGTTATTGAAGTTATGGGCTGACGTCACTATGTAGGACATCTCTAGAACAATAGGGCAAAGACGATTTCAATTCCATGGAATACTATCATGGACAATTCATGATGCTCCTGGGTTAACACATTTTTGTGGTATATTGTAACTTTATTTTGGGATTTAATATTATATATATTTATTGAAAATATCATGCATTATTTTAAATTGTAACTCTAATTCGATGCTACATTAATTCATATATCTTGTAGGTCTTCAAACAAAGGGTAAATTTGCATGCCTAGTTTGTGGTCCTAGGATAAAATCTCGTCATTCAAGGAGTTTAGGAAAGGAAGTGTTTGATGAGTATAGGCACTTTCTACCTAAGAACCATAGTTATTGAACTACAGACAAAGAAACATTCAATGGTAAAGAAGAGAATGGAAAAAAACCATGAAGAATGACACCTCGCCTATGGAAGTTGGAATATATTAGAAATTGTCAAGGTATGCAAATTATTTATGTATGACATATTATATAGATCTTTGGTTAATTTCATTAGTATTAATTTCATTTTGTTTGATTAATTAGTGTTAATTTCAATTTGTTGATGTTTCATGAATGTCGTTAAGGCACAAATGGGCTTCCACGAGGAATGAAAAGTTACCCGATGCAATTCAGTAGATTGCCATACTACGAGCACCTACAAATAGTTCATCTGTTTGATACAATGCATATCGGGAAGAACATAACATAATTGTTATGGCGAATATTAGATGGAAGGACTGACAAAGAGATAATTGGAAAGATTTGTTGTGACATCCAGGAAGCTAATCACACATTGCAAAGTGTTATTATTAATTCTAATGGCGATGGTCATGAACATAATACTAGTCTTCCTTGGTTATTGACAGAGCAACAAAGTAATATTGTAAAAGAGGCCATTCGAAAAATTAGGTTTTCGACGGGGTTTTCATCGAACATACAAAATATCTTAATGAAAAAAGGTGATTTTGGTGGGGTTAAAACACATGACTGGCATACATTCATTAAGGTAATTTCAAGGATTGTGCACAATAGAAATGGTTCTTATAGTTCAAGCCATGGTTTCATTTTGATATTTGGATTCATTTTATATTATTTAATATGGGACATTTTGTTCTAGTCTTCTTAATGACGTCCCAATTTATCATATGCATTTTTTCTTTCAATGTTTGATATTTTAGGGATTTCGCAAGGTATACTATTTTCCTCATCCCTATATAAGTTGGCATAAGTGATGGGTACTAAATTATCCTTGATTTTCTCCTCTACCTATTCTACTTCTTTCCACACAACCATATATATCAAGATTTCTTGAAGGTTAAAAAGATCAACATCAACTTAGAAGAGAATATAATATCATAGTGCTCTACTTATAAATTATGTGGATGAAAATTTCCATATCCTAGGGATATATATCAAGTTCTTGATTGTCAAATCTAACAACCAAGTCATGATTGAAGAGCTCATATCAGGTTTAAAAGAAACATTACGAAGGGATATAAAAATATCAATAAGAGAATATGTCATCCCTCATGGGAAATGACGAGTAAAAATATTTTCATTATCAAGAGATTGTATTAATGATTGTAAATTAGGTATTGATAAGGTTCACTAATAATATTGTGCCTATTGGTTATCTAGTCACATCATAATAACTAGTTCCTCCCGTTCCCATTCTTTATATGCACATCAGATCAAAGAAGAGGGGAGATGGAAGTTGTTACTAACTAGGATGTTAAGCCAAATGGGATTCTTCATCCACCCTCCTATCACATTAACCCATCACAGCGATATTTGTTGTTGTGCATGCCCTTAATCTTATCATGCTTTACAAATCATTCTTTCATGGGGGTTTAGAATCAATGGTACACATATCTAGAGAAGCTAGTGGTCGAAAACATCTACCACCTTAGGATAATTACCATATAGTTAATGAGGGAAAGACATTAATTTCATTGCAAAAGAGAATGCATCTCATTCCATTAGGTTCATCTCATTCTAATGTGTATTTTGTATGAGATCTCATACTTGAGATCTGCATGAGCTCTCTTACTTGAGATATAGTTAGCAATTTCATTACAATTTCCTACATATCTTGTTGCAAGACCACGTTAAATGACAAAGAGGATACCCCAAGAAGGGAGTAGGTTCTAAGTCCCTTCAATACCCATGAGTGGTATGATAGTTTTTTAGTTTAGTAGGAAATTTCCACCCCAATAAATATGCTAGTTCTCTCAGCTCTAAGAAGTTGGAGAGTAATAAAATTAATTGTGAGAATATCTATCATGTGCTAGTTGAGTTTGGGGATAATTTGAAGGACGCATAAGAATTGCATGCCCACCAATGAGCTAAATTTAAGGAGAAGAATCTCTCACTATTGAATAAATTATGTTTTGCAACTAGTTTCCCAATGTTTGAAAATGAGATGAGTAAGGAGGTGGTTTTTAAAATGAAAGTGTCATGCTTCTTGGATATTATCACGATCAAGGTCCAGTTGACAGGTGTAAGTGACACACCATCATTTGGAAGGTCAAATATGGTTTGAGGTTGTCTAAATAACCCAAGTCGTTTGGAATGAAATGACCCGACAAGTTTAATGGCTCCGTTGGCCAACTAAAGTCCTAAAAATAATAAAAGAAATGAAACTAATCTAAAAGCTATGATACTAATAATATAAGTTTAATAATTACAAATGTTAAAAAATATAAACACAAATATGTGCATATGATTATAAACAATTTATGTACAGTGTACAAGATTTTCTTGACATCTTGTGAAACAAATATTTTTGAAAGTGTTTATAAAAGAGACAAAGAAAACACATATATTTTTATGTTTTCTTTTGAATGGATAAAGATCTAAAACTACCGAATTCTAATCAAATAATAATTGAAATAAGAATTCACAAACAATCAAAGATAACTCATGCTATTCTTATTTCAATTTTTTTTTAACTAAATAACAACTAAACTAACTTGTAACTAATCGACTAAGCTGAATTTATCTTCCTGCATAATTTGAGCTCCTAGCTGTCTAGCCTACGAGGGAAACCTGTAAAAGAACAGTGCTAATGCTCCCAGTATAAACTCAAAGATGCATTGGAGCGAGTATATAATGACAGAATGATAAATGTACAGGTCTGGTGATCTTATAGTAATGAACACTTATAATAGAGGAAACTCAATACAAAGCATTCATATAATCCATCATCCAATATCCAACATAAATCAACAATATTTAAATGGCAGATTGATCACATATGTAATATGGAACAACAAATTACAGACATAATTAAAGTACTTAATAATATGAAATACCATATGATAACTAGACTAAAGCTGCATCAAGCATTACGATATTCCATAGGATGGAGGCAAAAACATAATGGGGTAAGCATGGCATAGGTATAAAGCCAAATGATGAACAACTTCTCCATAATAGTTTTCAAAAATCATATGTCCATAATGTATCCCAGCCAAAAGATGTCTTCACTACTAAGAGTGACCAATATTCAAATTAGCTTAGGATTCACATACTCTTATCATGCAAGATAGAGTGCAATCCCCCCAAAATAGATAGTATTACAAAAATAGTGAAACAAGAAACCACTCCTGTATGAGTTGGTTTGTCAAAATAAATCAAAGTTTTATAAACATAAAAGAAAGAAACTATTGAATAATAGAGCGTATGATCCAAGATGTTTTCTCCATGTAATCAACATCATAATCATCAATTTCCTGTAGATAGAAAAACAAATTTGATATTCAGAAAATAATGCTAACTAATATTCAGAAACATACTAGCTACCGAATCATAGATTCTGTAGCTAGTCTTATTATTAACAAATGAAATAAAAATTAAATCTTCCTATTTCAATTTTTCATAACAGAATGTAATAAAATCAAACAAAATAATTTTTACCATTAGAAATTAGCAAATGAAGGATCAAACAGTTCCAAATTTATGATGGCTTTGAAGTTGGTTGTATTTTTGATGATTATATTACCAGATCTCTTGGGTCTTTTATTTTTCCTTTCTCTATGCTTTCAAATCTTGGTTCTCTTATTCCAGTAGAGAATTCCAAGAAGCTAGACATTTTACTTGAGCTTGTAACAATGTGATGTCCCTTTAATAACATTCTATCCAATATAAGCAGCTGTCACAATGTACTGGTGTAATGGAAGACCAATGTGGAAAGTATTCAACAATGGGTATTTCATGTTTCTTTGTGGCTTGATTCAAGTCATGACCAATGCCAGCGAAATGATCTTGTCCTTTGAGACACAGAGGTAACCTAGAGACAAAATCATACTGCTCAACTTGACCAACAGTTTCATTTTTAAGAGATTTGTTATCCAAATCTTCCCAAGCAAGGAAATCGTTGATTTCTTGATCTGAACAATGATCATTGACCTCGATCATAGAGATCGAGCTCAAATGATCCTTTTTTCAATTCCTTAAACTCCTAGATATCAATCGACCAGACCTCTTACTCATAAAATTCAAATCCGAGCTTTTATTTTTCTTACCCTTACGAATTTTCCTTGCAGTAGGTTTAACATTATGGTTCTGATTAGGTTCATTTGAAACCATAGGGGAAGCTTTTCCTTTTAATTCGCCCACAACCTATTCCAACGATTTTCTGGGCGAAAACATACATCGTGATTTCTTAACCACGGGATTTTTCAAAGCAATAGACACAGATTCATTAATCTCATAGCCATCAGGTGAATTGAAACCCTGAATTTCGGTCACGGGACTATCAAATATGGGATTTACATTTAAAGTTAGGTTCACTGTATGGTCATCCCGGGAAAAACCATTTTGGCTCAGGAAAATCTCCCAATTATCTCTGATTTGTGACAGGTGAGATATCAATATGATTTTTATGAGCCCATGATGAAAGAGGCTCGACAGAGAATTCATGCTCTGTCTCTTAAAATGTTTCAACATTTTGTATAGGTTCATTAACAAGTAGAATGACATGTTCAAATCAAACCCTATGAATAACATAAGCAGCCGAATGTGGTATAGAAAAAACAAACCATACTAGCCTTCGCATGTTATAAATTTCTTCAAAATCAAAATAAGATCGTGCCATATAGTTTTCAGGTGGTTAATAGGAATACCTTTAGGGAAAAAAGTAGACTCACGTGAGACCATGAACAGGTTCCATGGAACATCCTCCATTTTGGCATTCTTAAACCACTTTTCACCTGCTAGCGAAAGTCTTGTTGCTTGGGTGACAGAGTCTTTTGTGACCTCCAATTGCACATCCTCGACCTTGGCCCTAAACCCATCAAATGTCTGTGCAAAGGCCTGTGCGACCGTAAGATTGTAGCCATTGAATTTCTTGAGGAAGATATCCCAACCGTGAGCCTTCAAATCATTGATGGCATCATCATCGGCAAGAAGAGCTTGAAAACCATTTGGTTCAATTGGAACCATAGGGTCCATGACCATTGTGAAAAGGACACAAAATATATCACAGGGGGAAGATTTGGGCTTCCAATAAATGAGTAGCAGAAAGAGGTCCGTGCAAACTAAAATGGCCCGAAAACTTCGAAGTTTGGAGACTGCCATAGCTTAATAAAATGAGGTTGTGAAAAAAAAAAACCAGAGGGTGCGTGGAACTATGAGTCATTACCCATAATGAATACCAAACCCTACACCAACATCAAACACCAATTCAAATAATGAGTGGTTTCATTAATGTACAGGACAACAGGGTGAGGTAAAGTCGTGGGTATGGTAGGCCTGTACCAAGCGACATGAATGTTGATATGACTGTTGAGAGCATGAAACCCATATCGAATGATAATCCAATGTTTGCGCATTCACATATTTCACAAATTAAACCAACTATCAACTATAGAACCAATTAAGTCATGATACCCATAATACATAAAAAATGTGATAGTGAATCAAGCAATGAGTTCATAAAACTTGAAGCTTAGCAATATATGGGTGCCTTCAAAGTGAAATTTCTTAGGTAGAAGATATAACGACAAATCCCAGACCAATTTTTTATTTAAATTCATGCTTACAGTCATGAATTTCAAAACAAACGAAAAACTCAATAAGATAAGTTTAACCCAATCATTGCCTCGAAGCCTAAAAGCATGAATGTTTATAATTTTAAGGAGGTGGAAGCTACAGAAAGGTATAATCTCTTTGTGGTGATTTTACTTGTGATAAAAATCGATAGAAATGGTGGCTTCCAACAATGGCGACATACTGGGCGAACCAATTATCTCTACATCACCAGAAAATTTATGTCAGGGGGTCAGATGAAATAATTTTTTAGAGACAGTCAACAATAGATCAAGCACTCCAATGATAACTCAGAAAATGAAGCAGTTCAACATCAGATGTATTTTTGTTCAAAAATTTAATCTGGTATCTTATTTAGATTACAGGTGCAACGACGTTTATACAGATAACTTCGATACCGTTGACAGGGCCATTGCTGACACCAGGTGTCTATAGCCTTGACAGGGATATCATTTAACCCACTCTAGTACCTCTATCCTGTCCAAGAGCCATCCATTCATGATAACAACATCTTCATGCTTGATCATATCAAAAGACATACCTGAGAATCTTCATAAACCTGACATTGCTTCACTGCCAACAGGCCTGTTCAATACCCCGATGAATTTTCCTTGGTATCATGAGTGCATTTACCTGGTGTCAGCAGACCTGTTTAGTGTCCCAATGGGTTTGCAAACACTTCCCACACATTACAATGCTTCCAACTCTCTAGAATTTGTTTATAAATTTGCAGAAACTTCATGATATTCAAGAGAGAGGGGTTATATTGAAAATCTCATAGTTTGGAATGAAAAGCTTGATCATTTGCAAATTAATTTTCTGTTTTGATGACCTTCATCATGATTTGGACACTTAGATTTCTGTTAAGAAACCATCTCCAGGATGGGAAGGTACAATTGAGTTTTTTTCCTTAAAACAAGGACAATGTTAGAAGTTCTTTAAGGATAATCGCATATTCCTGTGTTTTTAATGAGAAACCAAGAACATTGTTTGAACATAAACTTTCCTCTGCTGATCTGAGTTTTAGCACTTGCTTCTCAGATGCTTGAAAAGTTATCAACTACTACTATAGAACAAGAGTTCTGATTCCCTTCAACAATTTAAATGTTGATTTAGAAATAATGATTCAGAAAAGAATCAAAATCAAGCAAAATGAAAAGAACCAAAATCAAGAGCAAAAAACAAAATCAAAAATATTTACAAGAGGGTGGATAAAAAATCATTAGGTGAAATACCTCTTGAGAGCCTGACCATTCATTGGGAAAGTGTCTGGCTGTCCCTCCAAATTATGCAGACGAAAAGATCTAGGACCCATTTTTTTAGAAATTACAAATGGTCCCAACCACAAGTTTTGAAACTTGGTATGTTCTCCCTTACCCTCGTGGGATTTGTCTCACTTGAGAACCAAATCCCCAACATCAATATTTCTATCAAAAGATGAATTTGAATCAAACCAACTTTTCACCATTTGCTGGTGTTGGTCCAGTTTCTGTTTAGCTTGTGTTCTCACCTCTTCTAGTTTTAATAAGGCATTTATCCAATTTTCTAGAGGTTGGCACTCTTCATCTTGAAATTTCTGTGACAGTTGTAGAGAAGGGAGTAAGACATGCGGGGGGAGGATGGATTCTCTTCCATAGACAAGGAAGAAGGCATAATTATCAACGAAGGCTTTTGGAGTTACCTTATCAACCCAAAGTGAATTATACAATGTATTATGCCAATTCTTGTGATTTTTAGAAACTATCCTTTTAATAAGCTTGATTAAATTCTTATTTGTCGATTTTGCTAGGCCATTCCCTTGAGGGTAGTAGCTTGCAGAATATTTTAGTTTAATCCCTTTTTCCAGAGAAAAAATGTTCATATCAAGGGATGAAAAGTAAGAGGCGTTATCGAAAACCAAACATTCAGGAATGCCGAATCAAGTGTTGATATGGGAGTTCAAAAAATCCACCACCTGATTGGTGATGACCACTTTTAAAGGTACAACTTCAGACCATCTTGTGAAATATTCTGTTGCTGTCAGGATATACTTGTGCTATTGCAAAGAGGAGGGATTGATTGGTCCTATGATGTTTAGGCCCCATTGCTGAAAAGGTGCATCTACAGTAACATGTTGCAAAGGGAAAGCGACCTTTTTCACCCATCCTGCAGCCTTTTGGCAGATTACACATTTGCAGGACAAGGTATGGGCATATTTAAACAAGTAGGCTAATAATGTCCAACCCTTAACACTTTGTGGGAAGTAATATCTACACCGAAGTGACCACCGGCTTCACCGGTATGAAGTTCAACCAACACTCTTTCAGACTCCTTTTCTAAACAATGCAGAAAAACACCATCAAAGTTCTTTAGAAATAAAATATCATTGATTAAATGGAAAGATGCAGATTTAAGCCTAAGTGCTCTTCTATTTTTGGGATCAATATTGTGGGGAGAAGATCCATGCATTAGATAAAATATAATGTTCTCATACCAATAATTGGGAGTAGCTTGTGCACAACTGATCTGTTCTTCGTTATGCTGATTTATAGTTGAGGTGTTTATTTGAATTTCATGTTCTTCAACTGAATCAACCACTAGTTTACATAGGCCTTGAGCTCTAACAATTTGTGCAAGAGTTATTTCAAGGTCATATTCCTATAGCGAAGTCATCCAATTTTCCCTTTTCTAACTCGACTCTTTTTGTAATAAGAAGTTTCTCACATCCAGGTAAGGAACAACAACTTTGGTTATGGATTTTAGCAAGTAAGACCGGAAGCGTTTCACTGCTTTAAAAACAACATATGCATGCTGATCTACAACTAGGTAATTAAGTTCTGCTCCTTTAAAAGATGAGATCATGAAGGCAATGGGTATCTCATTGCCTTCAACATTTTTCTGTGTAAGTAAAACAACATAAGATCGGTTAGATGAAAAAGTGTAAAGAGTGAAATCTTGAGAAAAATCGGGACTCATTAAAGAAGGGGCCTCTATTATTGATTTTCTAATTGAATCGAAAGCCTGACTTTCTTGAGGTCCCCATTGATAAAAAACATCCTTTTTAATTAAATTTTTTAATGGTCTGACCATTTCCGAGAAACTCGAGACAAATCTTCTAACAAAATTAATCTTGTCCAGAAAGGGTTGCATGGCCTTTTTGGAAGATGGAGGGGGAAGTTTAGCAATGGCTTGGGTTCTTTTAGGGTCAATAATCATTCCATCCTTAGATACTATAAACCCAAGCAATTTTCCTTGCTCTACTGGAAAGACCGATTTCTTAGGGTTGAGAGATATGCTGAACTTGCAACATCGTTCCAAGACAGCCCTAAGGTGAGACAAATGATCTTTCATGTTTTTAGAAAAGACGATAACATCACCAAGATAGACCACAACTGACTGGTTAATGAGGCCATAGAAAGCAATGTCCATTGCTCTTTGGAAAGTGGCACCGACATTTATCAATCCAAAAGGCATTTTCTTGAAGGCATAAGTGCCCCATGTGGTACGGAAGGTGGTTTTAAGCTGGTTCGATGGAGACATAAGGACCTGATTGTATCCCGAAAAGCCATCTAACAGAGATAGTATTTCAGAACCATACACCTGTTGTAGAATTTGTTCCATTGGAGGAACATGGTAGTTGTTTTTATCAAACGCTCGGTTGAGGTTACGAAAGTCATCACAGAGTCGAATTTCACCATTTTTCTTCCTTACAGGGAATAAATTAGACACCCACTGAGTATGCCTAACCGAGAAAATTATCTTTGTAGTTAGTAATTTATTCAGTTCCTTTTTAACCGTAGGTTCCAATTTAGGATGCATTTTCCTCAAATTCTATTCAAAAGGCTGTTTTTGGGGCTTCATGGGGATTACATGTTGTATTATGTTTGGATCAAATGTTTTCAAGTCATCATATGTCCAAGAAAATACATCTTTAAATTATTTAAATAATTTTATGAAAGCAGATCTCTCTTGCTCGTAGCATCCCTTTCCTAGATTAATATTTTGAGGATTATCTTTTGTTCCTAATTTAACAGTTACATAGATCAAAGAGGAACTGTTATTTTTACAGTTGACTACTCCTCTAAACTTATCATGCAAGTCATAGAACTTTTCCAATATCACAACAGATCCAGGGATAGAGTTTACCAACTCGGATGTTGATTCAGGAGATCGAGGATCAAATATTACCATGAAGTCTCGGAGATTCTTGTGGTGAGTTCCTTCGTCAATGACTGCATCCTGGAAGGTGTCTTCCATATGCAAAAATTTTATGATCTGCTGGTCGTCATCGAATACTCTCCAATTCGTGATGTTATCCAGAATCGATGGTCTGAACAACAATTCGATCGAAAAAGCATAAGGAGAAAGACCTCCAGCAAGCAACAATTTAGAAGCAACATTGGCTAGTAGGTCAGCTTCTGAATTACTCATCCTAGGAATAGAATTTATATTAAATGCTGAAAATTTATGCATTAAACTCCATACCTCAGTTTGGTAGATTTTCAGATGTGGTGACAAACAATGTATGGCATTTCTTACCTGCTTGACCATGATTTTTGAATCACTGAATACTATCAAATTTCGCACGTCCAAATCCAATGCTTTCCTAAGTCCTTGTAGAAGCTCTTCGTACTCGGCCATGTTGTTAGTGCATTCAAACTCTAATCGACAAGAAATAAAATTTTTATTACCTGTAGGACCAATGAGTACACAACCAACACTTGCTCCTTCTTGGCATTTAGATCCATCGAAATATAAGGACCAAATCTGTGCGTCATTAGCTTGGCTCATTTGGCAAAGATGATATCTGAGTGCAGACCATTACTTCAGATTTCTTTTCTGGGTCTGTGATAGGATAAATTTCATTCATGAAGTTATCGAAAAAGGTATTCATCCCTTGCGTTTCCATTGAATTTACTAAGGTAACGAAAGGTTCATTTGGATCATTCAAATCTGTCAGGGTATGCTTAAGATAACGTTCTTTGTTTATCTTGATTTTATTGGACTGTCCATTTTCAGGGAATCAAAAGTGAGACCAGTCTGTAGCGAAATAACCATGCAACTGTTCTAACCAATCTCTGCTTAAAAACAGACCATAAAATTTAGGAATATCAACAACGATAATATCAATAATCTAATGAACTTTAGGATTGGATGATAATCTAATCAACACATTCTTAGGCTGACCGATTACTTTAACATTTGTTCGATCTAGCTAAATAATTTTAAGATCAGAAGGTTGTACTTCTGCATTAATTTTTTGACACAGAGATAGAGGCATCACATTTGAGGATGCAATGGAGTCAACCATGTAATTATGTACATTCCTATTAAAAATTTCAAAGGTTAATAAAAAAGGTCGGACATTTTTCTGGGTGGAAACAACGAGATTCTGCTGATTTTTAATTGCTGTCCCTAAAATAATTTTATTTACATTTGCTACAGTTTTTTTCTGCTAAGTTCCGTTTCTCTTGAGGTTCAGATGTCTTTTTTGTTGGGACATTTTTAACTGTGTTTGAATCAATTTTTTTCTGATTTTTTGCTGCTAAATTCACTCTTTTTACTGTTTTCAACGATGCTTTGAAGCATTTTTTGCAAAAGAAGAGGAAATTTCAGCAGTTCAAAAACATAAATATTTTCCCTTAGTCTTTTCAGATCTTTGATTAAATCATATTCTAAAACCAGGGAAGCTAAGTTTTGTCTAGTTTTAGTTTGCTTTGTTTTCTTAGGAAACACATTTTTGCTTGTTTCCACAATGAGCTTGGTCTGTGCTTTACTCCTAGTATTGTAAGGTGGACAATTTTGAAATTTGCTTGAAAGATACTATCTGACAGGTGCCCCAAAATAGGAGGGGATGAGTCCTCCTCTTCTGTTACCTCTTCTTCAACTGTATCATCAGAATTTTCAGGAGGAAAAAAAACAAAATTGTCATGTGCTTCTAATATCGTCTGCAAAGCATACTACAATTTTTCAAAATTTAGACCTTCTGTGATCCGGTTTGGTCGATTTGGCGGAAAGGGATTTCTAAAAGGAGGTTTAAAACTTGCTTTGATTATTGATGCCTCCTTTGTCGATCTCTTCAATTCAACTAACTTATTAGACATTTTTTGGAAAGATTTCTGCAAGCTCTCTAAGTCTAATGTTTCTTGTTGATTTTTTTTTTGAGGAGGCCTAGTAAGAATTTCTATTTTCTTTTTAGAGTACGAAGCTGTTTCAACTTCACTATTCATATTATCTTTTAAGCTTAATATATCTGTCTCGATTTGTCTTTCCTTGTCAAATTATTCTAACAAGGTGTTCTTCTCGGACCTTTTAACCCATATGGCTATGTTATTGTGCAAGGCCTTAACATAGTATACAACAATTAGACTTTCTGCAGGAATCAAATCTACAAGGATTTTTTTCTTTAACGTGAGAAACCTTTGGTTAAAGTCCTTCAATTTTTCTTTAGGGTTCATTTTTAATCTAGAGATTTTCATAACCAAGACTTCCGGAGATTTATCATCTCCAAATTTTTCCAGAAAACAAGTTTCGGACTTGTCCCAAGAGACAATGGTCTGGGGTTGTTGAGAAAAATACTAAGTGGAGGCATTTCCCTCAAAATTATAAGGAAATAATATGCATACTACATCCTCATGTTCAACACTCCGGAGTCTAATGGCCAACATAAATTTCTTGATGTGATCCTCAGCTGATTGCTTCGAATCTGGATCAAATTTGGGCAACCATTTCTCTCGATGTTTAGGTAATGGGTGTTGCAGTCCAAGTACAACCACAACATATTGATCGAGCCAGGGTTTGGTAGGATTATTTTGGTTTTCCATGGGAGAGGGTGGTGTCGAAGGCTGACATGATTCTGATGAAGAACTGCCTTTGTCTGGAGATTCTCCTCCTGAAGAGGATGGATAAGAATCGGGTGGAGACGGTGGGATACCAGATCCTCTAGTTCTAGGGATAAGAGTTTCAACAGGATCAATAGTATTTCCAGTCCCTACTATGTTTCTAGGAAGACCAATTCTTTGAAGTTGTTCTTGTAGGTTTGTAAAGTCAAGGGGTTGATTGAGTTGTCTACCAGGTTGTCTAATACAAGATAAGGCACTTTGAGTTCTTATAAGTGACTGGCGGACAATATCCTAGACGTCAATCCCTTGAGGGAGTGGTGTCACTAGTTCAACAAGAATTTCAAGGTTGTCGTTTGAGGTAGTTGTTATTTCAAGTGTAACGTTCGTGTCAGTACGACTACGTGTCACAATGGGAGAACACTTGTTTGGAGGGGTCTTGCGACCTCCACGTGCCATCAATCAAATTTAGGCCCTCCTTCTAGCGCCATTTTTTGATGGGCGTAAGTGACACACCGTCAACTGGAAGGTCAAATACAGACCGAGGTTGTCTAAATAACCCAAGACATTTGTAATGAAATGACCTAATGGGTTTAATGGCTCTGTTGGCCAACTAAAGTCCTAAAAATAATAAAAGAAATGAAACTAATCTAAAAGC
Source organism: Picea engelmannii (assembly GCA_009831015.1). Classification (NCBI taxonomy): domain Eukaryota; kingdom Viridiplantae; phylum Streptophyta; class Pinopsida; order Pinales; family Pinaceae; genus Picea; species Picea engelmannii. The sequence goes on from ML789468.1 coordinate 651,542, forward strand.
TATGATACTAATAATATAAGTTTAATAATTACAAATGTTCAAAAATGGAAACACAAATATGTGCATATATAAACAATTTATGTATAGTGTACAAGATTTGCTTGACATCTTGCGAATCAAATATTTTTGAAAGTGTTTATAAAAGAGATAAAGAAAGCACATACATTTTTCTATTTTCTTTTGAATATCTAAAGATCTAAAACTATCGAATGCTAATCAAATAATAATTGAAATAAGAATGCATAAACAATCAAAGCTGACTCATGCTGTTCTTATTTCAAAACAATTTTAACTAAATAACAACTAAACTAACCTGTAACAAATCGACTAAGCTGAATTTATCTTCCTGCGTAATTCGAGCTCCTAACTGTCCAGCTTACGAGGGAAACCTGTAAAAGAATAGTGTTAATGCTCCCATAATAAAATCAAATATGCATTGGAGCGATTTTATAATGACAGAATGATAAATGTATAGATTTGGTGATATTATAGTAATGAACACTTATAATAGAGGAAACTCAATTCAAAGCATTTATATAATCCATCATCCAATATCCAACATAAATCAACAATATTTAAATGGTAGATTGATCACAAATGTAATATGGAACAACGAATTATAGACATAATTAAAGTACTTAATAATATGAAATACCATACGATAACCAGACTAAAGATGAATCAAGCATTACGATATTCCATAGGATGGAGGCAAAAACATAATGGGGTAAGTGTGGCATAGGTCTAAAGCCAAATGATGAACAACTTCTCCATAATAGTTTTCAAAACTCATATGTACATAATGTATCCTAGCCAAAAGATGTCTTCACTACTAGGAGTGACCAATATTTAAACTAGCTTAGGATTCACATACTCTTATCATGCAAGATAGAGTGCAATCCCCCCAAAATAGATAGTATTACAAAAATAGTGAAACTAGAAACCACTCCTGTATGAGTTGGTTTGTCAAAATAAATTAAAGTTTTATCAACATAAAAGAAAGAAACTACTGAATAATAGAGAATATGATCCAAGATGTTTTCTCCATGTAATCAACATCATAATCATCAATTTCCTGTAGATAGACAAACAAATTTGATATTTAGAAAATAATGCTAACTAATATTAAAAAAGAAACTGGCTACAAAATCATAGATTCTGCACCTAGTATTATTATTAACAAAGGAAATAAAAATGAAATCTTCGTATTTCGATTTTTCATAACAGAATGTAATAAAATCAAACAAAATCATTTTTACCATTAGAAATTAGCAAATGAAGGATCAAACAGTTCCGAATTTATGATGGCTTTGAATTTGGTTGTATTTTTGATGATTATATTACCAGATATCTTGGGTCTTTTATTTTCCCTTGCTGTGTGTGCTTTCAACTCTTGGTTCTCTTGTTCTAGTAGAGAATTCCGAGAAGCTAGACATTTTACTTGAGCCTGTAACAACGTGATGTCCCTGTAATAGCGTTCTATACAATCTAAGGAACTGTCACAATGTACTGGTGTAATGGTAGACCGATGTGGAAAGTATTCAACAACGGGTGTTTCGTGTTTATCTGTGGCTTGATTCAAGTCGTGACCAACACTAGCGAAACCCTCTTGTCCTTTGAGACACAGAGGTAACCTAGAGACGAAATCATACTGCTCAACCTAACCAACAGTTTCATTTTTGAGAGACTGGTTATTCGGATCTTCCCGAGCAAGGAAATCGTTGATTTCTTGATCTGAACAGTGATGATTGACCTCGATCGTAGAGATTGAGCTCAAACGATCCTTTTTTATATTCCTTAAACTCTTAGATATCAATCGACCAGACCTCTTATTCATAAAATTCGAGTATGAGCTTTTCTTTTTCTTACCCTTACAAATTTTCCTTGCAGTAGGTTTAACATTATGATTTTGATTAGGTTCATTCGCAAGCACAAGGAAAGATTTTCCTTTTAATTCTCCCACAACCTGTTCCAATGATTTTCTGGGTGAAAACATACATCGTGATTTCTTAACCATGTGGGTTTTCAAAGCAATAGACACACATTCATTAATCTCACAACCATGAGGTGAATTGAAACCCTGACTTTTGGTCACGAGACTATCAAAGATGGGATTTACATTTAAAGGTAGGTTCACTATATGGTCAGCTTGGGCAAAACCATTTTGGCTCAGGAAACTCTCCCAATTATCTCCAATTTGTGACAGGTGAGATATCAAAATGATTTTTATGAGCTCGTGATGAAAGAGGCTCAATAGAGAATTCATGCTCTGTCTCTTAAAACGTTTAGACATTTTGTATAGGCTCATTAACAAGTAGAATGACATGTTCAAATAGAACCCTATGATTAACATAAGCAGCCGAACGTCGTATAGAAAGACCAAACCATACTGGCCTTCACATGTTATAAATTGCTTCAAAATCAAAATAAGGTCGTGCCATCTAGTTTTCAGGTGGTTAATAGGAATTCCTTTAGGGCAGCAGGTAGACTCACGAGAGACCATGAACTAGTTCCATGGAACATCCTCCATTTTGGCATTCTTAAACCACTTTTCACCTGCTAGCGAAAGTCTTGTTGCTTGGGCGAAAGAGTCTTCTGTGACCTCCAATTGCACATCCTCGACCTTGGCCCTAAATCCATCAAATTTCTGTGCAAAGGCCTATGCGACTGAAATATTGTAGCCATCGAATTTCCTAAGGAAGATATCCCAGTTGTGAGCCTTCAAATCATCGATGACATCATCATGGGAAAGAAGTGATTGACAGCCGTTTGGTTTGATTTGAACCACAGGGACCATGGCCACCATGAAAAGGACACAAAATATATCATAGGGGGAAGACTTGGGCTTCCAATATATGAGTAGCAGAGAGAGGTCTATGCAAACTAAAATGGTTCGAAAACTATGAAGTTTGGAGACTGCCATAGCTTAATAAAATGAGTTTGTGAAAACAAAAAACCAGAGGGTGCTCAAAACTAGGAGTCATTACCCATAATGAATACCAAACCCTACACCAACATCAAACTCCAATTTGAATAAAGAGTGGTTTCATTAATGTACAGAACAATAGGGTGAGGTGAAGTCATGGGTATGGAAGGCCTGTACCAAGTGACATGAATGTTGATATGACTGTTGAGAGCATGAAACCCATATATAATGTTAATCCAATGTTTGCACATTCATACATTTCACAAATTAAACCAATGATCAACCATAGAACCAATTAAGTCATGATACCCATAATACATAAAAATTGTGATAGTGAATCAATCAATGAGTTCATAAAACTTGAAGCCTAGAAATATATGGGTGCCTTCAAAGTGAAATTTCTTAGGTAGAAGATATAACGACAAAACCCAAACCAAGTTTTTATTTAAATTCATGCTTATAGTCATGAATTTCAAAACAAATGAAAAACTCAATAAGATAAGTTTAACCCAATCATCGCTCTGAGGCCTAAAAACATGAATGTTTATAATTTTAAGGAGATGGCAACTACAAAAAGGTATAATCTCTTTGTGGTGATTTTAATTGTGATAAAAATTGACAAAAATGGTGGCTGCCAACAGGTCCATAAGTTCAAACCCCTTATTTTCATGGAGGAGTAGGTTCAACTTCTTGCAAAATCCAAGTTATCCCAAAAGCCAGGAGGGAACTTATTCTCAATTGACTAAGAGAAGCCTTTAGTCTAAAGATATGTTATCTCTCTATCTATTATAATTTCTTTTAAGTTAGGCAAATGTTGTGTTAATATGTGTTAATTTAAAATGTTATAATAAAACATACATACATACATACATACATACATACATATATATATATATATATATATATAAACATTAAAAAAAAAACAAAATAAAAATACACATGCCAATCTATATATATATATATAAATAGATTGGCATGTG
>ML789468.1:655474-669149 GCA_009831015.1 Picea engelmannii
TATATATATATATATTAAATAAAAAACAAAATATAATAAAACATTAAAAAAAAACAAAAAAAAATGCATATGCCAAAATTAAAACATATGTCCCGCACATTTGATCTCCAAACCAAAACACATTTGAGCTAGGACAAAGAGCAAACTACCTTGACCCACGCCTACACTCCTAATCACATTTGAGATCGACAAAGAGTGATAGAGGAGGACGAGAGCGAGCTAGATAGACAGAGAGAGAGCTAGGAGGCCGACCCTCACCACATTTGAGTTCTCCATCGACATAGAGCGATAGAGGTGGTCGAGAGTGAGCTAGGACAGAGAACGAGCTAGGAGGCTGAGAGAGATAGAGGAGATCGAGAGTGACAGAGGAGCATTGATAGAGGAGGCCATCTATCCATATCATGACATAGGAGCGTTGATAGAGGAGGCCAACCAGCCCTAGAGTCGATAGAGGAGGTCAACAATGTCATCAAATTGGATAATTTTTTCTAACATTTTAAAACCCTAAATAGAGAACTAAATACCACATTTTTCCTTGTTGGCCACCTCATAGCACACATCCATTTCTAATTATCCATTTTCCTACTTTCGGTTATCCTTCTTGTGTTAGGGACCTAACCCCTTACGTAGGTAGAACAAAGTATTCCGATGCAATAAAGGTCAATATTAATAAGGCCTTGCAATAAGGTAGAATAAATCGAATGTAAGAAGACCTAATAGAAACTTCTTCTTTCTAGAATGATCTTCCTCTAGATGGTTTTATTGATAGACATATTTAGTATAAATAACAATCGAGGGTATGAGAACCCTAGCTTGGATATTATTGTAATAGATCTCTGCTCGACTGGAGGTTGCCCCCTCGAAGAGGCCCATGAACATTGCTCTCAGTAATCAAAGTGCTCTTTCTGATGTTATTCTGTTATCATTTCAGTATTATTGTAGCGTTATTCTGGTTATATTGTTGTTCATCTTCCATTTCTAGCATTTTATTTATGGTCTGCATACTTTTTATATCTAGAATATTACAAGTGGTATCAGAGCACTTTCCTTGGCAGAAAATTGCGGGTTAATTTTTTTTTAGGGTAGAGATGTATTATGGTGTCTTTAAGCCACAGAGATATGTCGTTACATGCATAAACCCGTGATTGATGGATTCATACATGCAGGAAATACAAGTGGTTCTTAAGCGCACATCTGTTGGCCACCCTTGTAACCCTTGTTGGTACCCCTTCGAGTGGTATCACATCAAACATAACCTGTGTATGGATTGGCCTAGATTTTCTGAAGCCCTCTTTAGATAAATCAATCGGTCGCCTAAATGCTATAGTGCCATCGAGAACAACACTTGGGAAGATACTCTCTAGTACCTGGGTAGTCAGGTAGTACGACTAAGGGCACAATATAGCCTTCTTAGTTAGTGCCCTGAGATATTGGGTTGAGTACTACTATTGGACCACACACGTATATCAAAGAGCTATAGCATAGGGCAAACCCTTGTTTGTAGAACCCTTGAATACCTAACCCTTGGGGAGGGAAACAAAAAAATTAAAACAAACAATATCTATTGCCGCACAACTGTGTTCAGGTTTCCAAATCAGTACACATTTCTTCCTGGTTAAGAATTTGGGCATTTCATCATTGCAGTATTCTTTAGAACTATTATTTGAGACCCATTCCATTGGATTTATCTCTTCTCCCTTATCACATTCATACATATCATTTTTCAACAAAGTTTTTGACCCCACCCGCCCCGTTTTGGTTCCCTCATTATCATGGCCCATACCCGTAGCCAATACTTGGAAGCTTGCTTCAATACCTTGCAATATAATTTCACAGAGACCCAACAAGAAGTGAAACAAATCAGTGCCAATGTTTCCGCCATCAATACAACCATGCTGTCCTCCATCACCACCTCAATCGAGGAACTCAAACAAGACATGACTACCCAGCTTGAATCTATCATTTTGATGATCTGCACCAAGCTGCATATCCCTACAGATAAACCTTTATCTGACCCACCCCCACATACTGAAGTTGAAACTTCCTCTCATTCCCATAATTTTCAGCCCCATCACTTTCAGTGTGACCTACGCCTTCCGCGGGTGGATGTGTCCAAATTTGATGGCTTAGATCCCACTAGTTGGGTAACCCAAATGGACCATTATTTCTCTTTATACGGCATTACAGATGACTTGGAAAAACTCCGGTATGCTGTTCTCCATCTAGATCAATAACGTTGGCAATGGTGGCAATGGATAAAAAAATCCCGTCAAGGGTATATTTCTTGGACACACTTTGTGGCAAAGATTTATGAATGCTTTGACACTGACACCAACCATTTAGGATGTTTGACAAAGTTGAAACAATCTAGAACAGTGGAAGACTTTATAGCTGCTTTTGAGCGCCTGGATTTTTGGACAGAGGGCATGTCTGATGCCTTTTTCCGAGAATGTTTTATCAGTGGACTCAAGGATGATATTTGTGCCGATGTCCTCATGGCTCGGCCTCAGAGTTGGGTGGAGGCTACTAAAATATATAAAGAAGCACAACAGGCTGTATCTTCTCAAAACTGGAAACCCTCCTTTATTTCTCGCACTAAACTAATAAATCCCACTACTCCCTATGCTCCACTAAAGATCCAAAAATTAACCAGAGCTGAAATGGATGAACGCCAACTCAAAGGCCTTTGTTATAATTGTGATGACAAATATTTTTCAAGCCACAAGTGTAAGGAACAAAATCTTTTTATGGTCATCTCGGAGGATGTTTAGGAAGAGGATTTTGAAACTCCCCTTATGTCTGAGTCACCTAAAACCACAGACATAACCCCTCCCTTAGAACATCCCAAAGTAAAACCGGTCATTTCCCTAAATGCTCTCACTGGTTTCTCTACTCCCTAAATCCTCAAGCTAATTGGTTACATCAAGCATAGGAAGGTCATCATTCTGGTTGATAGTGGCAACACCCATAATTTTATTCATCACCGAATTTCCCAAGAAACTCATTGTTATATCCATGCAGTCAATAATTTCCAAATCATGATTGCCAATGGAGGCTCCATAAAATGTGTAGGGCGTTGTGAAAATGTGCGTCTCCAAATTGGTGACTACCACCTGAAATCTCATATGTTTGCTATTGACATGGGTGGTTGTGAGATTGTGTTGGGTGCAGACTGGCTAAGGACTTTGGGTCCCATTCTCATGGATTTCAAGGAATTAACCATGCAATTTGACCAGGAGGGCCAAAAATATAAGTTCCAAGGCATCACCGCCGGTTCACCGGAGATCATTAGTTCCCATTGCATGGAAAAGTTGCTCAAAAAAGGTCATTCTGGTGTTATTTCCAAACTCCATGCCATATAGGCAACTAAGACGCCCTCTATTCTGCAAAACCTCCAATCCATCCTCTCTAAACATCAAGTGGTATTTTCCACTCCCCAGGGATTCCCGCCTTCCTATGGTGTTCATGATCATTCTATTCTCCTTATACCAGGAATCCTCCATCCCAATATCCATCCCTATCATCACCCCTTTTCCCAAAAAATAGAAATTGAGAAAGTGGGTCAATAACTACTCAACACATGCGTTATCCTCCCTAGTATGATCCCCTACTCTTCTCCTGTGGTCATGGTCCTGAAGAAACAAGGCTCTTGGTACATGTGTCCTAAATTCCACGCCCTCAACAAACTCACCATTAAAGACAAATTTCTCATTCCTGTCATTGATGACCTCTTGGATGAATTGAGTGGCACCCAGTTCTTTACTAAACTTGATCTTCGTTCTGGCTACCACCAGATCCGTATGAAAGAGGTGGACATTCCTAAGATTGCCTTTAGAACTCATGAGGGCCACTATGAGTTTTTGGTCATGCCCTTTGGCTTGTGTAATGTCCCCTCCACCTTCCAAAGCCTCATGAATCATGTCTTTCACCCCTTTCTCCATCATTTTGTCTTAGTTTTCTTTGATGATATCCTCATCTACAACAAAACCTAGACATACCACCATGGTTATGTGGACCGAGTTCTCCATCTACTCTTTCAACACCAAATTTTCCTTAAACAATCTAAATGTGCTTTTGGCGCCTCAGAATTCAAGTACTTGGGCCATCTTGTTGGCAAGAATGACATTAGGGTAGATCCTAAAAATATTGAAGCTATGCAAGATTGGTCTCACCCAAAGACTCTCAAAAGATTGCGAGGATTTCTGGGCCTAACAGGTTATTATTGCAAGTTTGTTAAGAATTATGGAAAGATTGTGGCACCTCTCACGACACTCCTTAAAAATAATTCTTTCATTTGGACCCCAACAGCTGCTCAGGATTTTCAAACCTTGAAGATGGCCATGTGCACCACTCTTGTCCTGGCCCTTCCTGATTTCACAAAGACCTTTGTCCTGGAATGTGATTCTTTAGGGAAAGGTATTGGTGTTCTCCTTATGCAAGAGGTTCGACCTTTGGCCTTTACCTGCAAAAAACTGTCTAAATGAAATTTGGGAAAATCAATCTATGAAAAGGAAATGTTGGCTATTTTGCATGCCGTTGATTTGTGGCACCCTTATCTATTGGGGAAATGCTTCCAAATTAAGACAGACCATCAAAGCCTCAAGTATTTTATGGAACAACACATTTCCTCCCCAGAGCAACAAAAATGGGTGACTAAGCTATTTGGATATGATTATGAGATCATTTACAAGAAAGGAAAAGAAAATGTGGTGGCTAATGCACTTTCTCGAAAATATGAATATGAAGGCTCCTTTTTTTTCTCTCTCCTTCATTGTACCAGATTGGCTCCAAGCCATTTGCTAGGAATGGCTACATGATCCCAAAAGTTCACATCTGATACAACAATTGCAGTTCAATTCTCCAGTTTCCCCAGGGTACTCATGGCTCCATGATGAGCTTCGATACAAAGGTCATTTGTATTTAAGTAAACAGTCAAAACTTAAATCCACGGTGCTTTCTGAGCTTCATGCTACACCCACAGCTGGGCAGTCCGGGTTTACCAAAACCTATGATAGGGTCAAATGTTCTTTTTTCTGGGATGGTATGAAACAAGACATTCATAATTTTGTGGCTGAATGTGATGTGTGTCAACGCAACAAGGGAGAAACATTCAAATGTCTGGGCACACTGCAACCGCTTCCGATTCCACCCGCTATTTGGAGGGATATCTCTATGGATTTTATTACAAGCTTACCTAAATCAGGTAATAAATCAATCATCAAGGTGGTAGTTGATTGCCTTTCCAAGTATGCTTATTTCTATGCTCTTCAACACCCATTTACATCATCCATAGTGGCTCAACGTTTCATGGATCAGGTCTTCAAGCTTCATGGCATGCCACATTCTATTGTTTCTGATCGCAACCCAACTTTCACCAGCAAATTTTGGCAAGAACTATTCAAGCTACAAGGAACCCAATTGCATCTCAACACATCTTATCATCCCTAGACGAATGGTCAAATTGAAGTGGTCAACAAGTGTTTGGAAACATATCTGAGGTGTTTTGCATCTGAAAAGAAAAATCAATGGGCTCAATGGTTACCCCTAGATGAATGGTGGTACAACACTTCATACCATACAGATACACACATGACTCCTTTTGAAGCGGTCTATGAACAAAAACCACCTTCAATTCTCTCATTTTTACTAGGTGTCTTGAAGGTATAGGCGGTTGACCAAATGCTTATAGATCGAGAGGCTATTATCCATACCCTCAAAGAGAATTTGGTCATGGCTCATAATCGCATAAGCAACAAGCAGATCAAGGTCACTCTGAACATCAATTTGCAGAAGGGGATCAGGGGTTTCTTTTACTGGAACCTTACAAGAAAAATTACCTGAAGGCTGACCGTTGTTAGAAGCTGGCACCCAAATTTTATGGTCCTTATACAGTTCTCAAGAGTGTGGGACAGGTGGCCTATCAATTATCTTTGCCTAGTCATTCTAAGCTACATCCTGTTTTTCATGTTTCATGCTTCCCGAGTTGGATGAAGAAGGCTCCATTCGGCTACAACCACAAGTATTTTTGGACCAGTGTGAGCGTCACCTGCGTCAGCGAACCATCAAGGAAGTGTTAGTCCAATGGAAAGATACAACTCCAGCAGATGCCACTTGGGAACCAACTACCATTCTGCAACAATTTCCACATCTCAAGTCCTGAGGACAAGGTTGTTTTTAAGGGGGCGGACATGTTAGGGATCTAACCCCTTACATAGGTAGAACAATGTATTCCGATGTATTAAAGGTCAATATTAATAAGGCCTTGCAATAAGGTAGAATAAATCGAATGTAAGAATACATAATAGAAGCTTCCACTTCTAGAAGGATCTTACTCTATATGGTTCCCTTGATAGACATATTTAGTATAAATAGGAGTCGAGGGTATGAGAACCCTAGCTTGCATATTATTGTAATAGATATCTACTCGATTGGAGGTTTCCCCCTCGAAGAGGCCTGTGAACATTGCTCTCAGTAATTGAAGTGCTCTTTCTAGTGTTATTCTGTTATCATTTCAGTATTACTGTGGTGTTATTCTAGTTATATTGTTGTTCATCTGCCATTTCTAGCATTTTATTTCTGTTCTGCATACTTTTTATATCTGGAATATTACACCTTGCACTTAGGAGATGACCGTGTTCATGATGGAATTGAATTAGTTTCAAATACCTTGGTGATGATCTTATATATGATGTTGCATTATAGAGAGATGGGCCTTAATTTGTATGCAAAGGTTGCTTCACTTTCTTTGAGGACAAGTGTTATAGAAGTGGCCTTAAGATCTTTGAGGACTCATCCATATCTTCTTGAGTCTTCCACCACTTTACAAGCCTTTTTATATATTGTGTGTTAGAAAGCATGAAAGAAGTCGGTTGCAAATTTGTATGGACCTCGTACTTTACCTCCAACCATGTATTTAACAACTCTAAGTTCCACTTATAATGGTGATATCTTGTTCACGAGGAAATAATTATGCTCCTCAAAGACCATACTGGGTATATGTTGGTGGTATAGTTAGTGGATGCCTTTTGTCCTCAACAAGTTCAATGAGAAGGTCACTAAAGTAGTTCATGAGCTCTTTTTCTACATATGTGTGGTTGTCTACTATGTTTCCTTGTGCATCTATTATTAAGAAAATTGTATTATGTTTCCACCTATTCATGGTTGTGCGATTGAAGAAATGCATGTTCTTGTCACCATTTGTGAGCCATCTTACTATATATTTATGCTTCAAGAGGCATTCTTCCTATTTTTTTTTTTATTTAAATTCTTTCTTGTAGTGATGATTGATGAAGGAGTGCCCTCCTTTGACATGCCCTCCTTCATGATTTGTCTCTGTAGGATGGCCATTTATTTTAGAAGATATTTTTGAATTCCTTTGCATTCCATTTTTTGTCTTTGGTTTCGAGATACTTTATTTTTTACTAAAGAATTTACATTTTAGTTCCTTGGATGTTTCCTCCCTCATTCCACCATTCAGAAATTCTTGCTTGCAATTTGGGGTGTGAAAGCCATAATTGCTCAAATTTGGATGCTATTTATTTTGGTGTTCCTTTGGTATCCCATTGCAGTGAGATGGGCCAATGGTCTAACCTTGCACCTTGTAAGACTTTGATATTGTTTGCTTGAGCTTGAGAGAGTCTATAGCTTCCTATCACAACCATCTACTCATAATATTTACACTTGTTCTCTTTTCCCCATCATCCTTAGCTTCACCATCCTTTGTATGGAGGTGGAATTCCTCCTTTGTTGACATATATGAACACAAACAATAGAAGGATCTAATAATAATTTTCCTCTAGAAGCCATGTTTTGTTCCACATTGTCAGTGGTTCACTCTAGCAAGAGGAAAAAAAACTTTCACTATCTTTTATGTTGAGGTGTATTTTCTCCTTTGTTGACATTTTTGAGCTAATCTATCTCCCAGGGTCTAGTAGAAATTTGTCTCCCAGTGTTTAGCAAAGATTTACCTCCATAAGCCTCATTTGTTTCTACTTTGTCAATCCTTTATTCCAACAATTTGACTCTGTGAATCACTTAGAACCTTTGATTGAAGCATAATTTGGTTCCAAGTTACTTACATGATTATAAATTAGAGTATTTCACCTAATTCTTTGTGTTTAATATCCCTCACAAGTTCTTAAAAACTTTGAATTATGATGGATTGTCTTACTTGACTTTCTTTGCCTACTAAGCTCCTAAATTGCTTTTGGTAGAATTATGGTGGGGGTGCTTGAGAGGGGGAACAATCATAATTACAAGAAGGAACATAACAATGATTGAATATTTTTTGAGGTCTAAAGGGAAGCCACCACAGGTCTATTTTTTTGACTGATATAGGATTGTTTAAAGCTCTGTTCATTGTCACTAAAAATTCTGATTTCTCTGCGAAATTTAAGGCTAGATTTAGAACATATTTCAGGCTCTTTTAATGTTGTTGTTTGGAAGGTTAGATTAGGAAACGTTTGTTGTCCATTCACTTCTTCTTACAACCAATAAAACATGAAACACACCTCTAGATCTTTTGCACTTACATGTTGATATTGAAATATGCAAACCACAAGAATTTAACACATGCAATTTTTGGTCAACGTGACCCTGAAAAAACCCCCATGGGGAAAACCAGTGAAGAGTAAATATAATATGGAGCTTGAAGAAAAAATATCACAACAGAGATAGCAAGTTTTCTACAACCAAACTTATCTCAAATTTAACAACAAAATACTCCTTGAAATCTGAGCCAACTTTTCCTTGAAGTTTGTACCCTCTTCTCCTTTACTTAAGTTCCCTAAGTCACTTTATGTTAATAAATTCACTTTATGATTAATGAGCTCATAAAGGCACTTTGAATTTATAACATAAAGTAAAGTAAGGGATGGGTACTTTCCCCCCTTCATTGTTAGGCAGATCAATAACACTAGGGGACTGGAGATTTTCAGGTCCTATCAAGATTGCCTACTGGGTCTATCTTTGACCACAGTTAGGCTCTAAGTTTCAACTGTTATGTAAAGAGTTTGCTGCTGTTTTAGGACAACCAATAGTCCAAGAAATTCTTGCTGATTTGTTATGGTTGCACTTCCAATTTTAGGTGCTCTAGCATGTAGTTTTAGTAACCATAAGTTAGCACATGCATACTAAAATAAGTAAAACACACCTAAAGATATTTACAACTGAAAATACACAAATCTGAGAGATCAACACATGCATTTTTGTACACAGGTATTTTTGGTCAACATGACCTTGGATAAAAACCCCCCGGGGAAAACCAGTTTGGGATATATGTCTATATAATGATGATCAAAGCAAGAGACACAACAAGTAATGAAATACAATGGAACCTGTATACATAGCAAGCTCCTCACGAGACTTTCCATAAGAACCAGAGAAAGAAGTGCCCAAACTATGGTGTGCCCTCTCCCTTCGTTTCCCTCTACACTGAACTGACGAGCCCTAGCTCATCTATGACCCAATGAAAAAATCCTTCCAAATAAATGTCCTCTCCTGTGCCGCCTCTCCACTAAAACTGTCATAGCTTGAATCCTCCAAGCAGATCTGCTACTAGGTAGCTGCCAATCCTCTCAACATGTGCGCCCTCCTCCTAGCAGAAATGATCACCATAAATAAATAGAGCCATAAATTGAATGTCTCTCTCCATAGAAACAAGAGCCCAAGCTCTCCTCTCCCTATGCATCAGACCTCATCTTAATCTGACAAGTCCTCCTTCTCTGATGAGCATATGAAGGATAATAAATGTTCCCTCCTCTCCTAGATGCACCCTTCCTCCATGAAAATGCTCCCTCTCAGAAATGGAGCTATGGCTCCATGGAAATAATATCCATGCAAGCTCAAACCAACCAAGAGCCTCTCCTCAAGCTCTCAAGGGTTTTTCTCAAACCCTCATGAAGTGCGCCCTCCTTCTCGTCAAGAAATGCACCCCTCTTCTCTTCTCCAAAACTCACAAGTGAAGAATGAGTCTCCAAAAAACACTTTACCCTCTCTTTAGCCTCCTTGAGCCAACCCTAAAAGATCAATGGCCTAGATTAGATCTAGCCAAGTCTAATCAATGGGTGAGATCTCATCCTAAAATCTCATGAAGGAAACCCACTTTCCTTGGTTGCTTTATGTCTATTAATTCACCCACATTGTGAATTAATTGTCACTTTATGACTTAAGTGACATATTTCACTTTTGACTTAAAACTCCTAAGTCAAAGTGAAATTAGAATCATAAATTAAAGTACAAGGGTAATAGTGTTCCCCCTTTGTGCTTAGAGATTCATAAGCACATGTGGACCACTTTCCAAGGTACCCAAATATCAACAGGGACCACTTCCCAAGATACCAAATCTTAACAATGATATGTACGCAATTAGAAAGCAAATGGTGATGATTTTGACTCCATGGGAGTTGAGGTAATTTTAAATGGAAGTATTTGACAGAATTGGAGGCACAGATGAGGCTTTATGGATTAGACATTGAATTCAATATGAATTGATGCTTTGAATTTGAATGAAAAGAGGTGGAAAATTTGGTGGAAGATGTGTTGATATTGTCAAATTCTTCCAGAAAAGAAGCAACAACAACAAAATATATGAAGAATACTTGACTAATTTCATGCTCCAAATTCATATAAAAAGTACACACCAAAATTGGCATGGATATCGGGCATGAAACTGTCAACTTCTGATTTTTGAAACTTTCAAAAATTGTATTTTTGAATGTATAAATGGATTCAACATGATGAAAAACCTCTAGGAAACTCAGATTATATATACTTAACCACTCAAATTTGCAAATCCAACAATTTCTCATCAGATTCCAAAATATAGATCATTTAGACTACATCCTTTCAAAATGGACATGTCATTTAATTACCTATGTGGGTCCTATGTGTGTGGTTTTTGGGTTCATTTTTAGCTACATTTGATTAAGATTTAATCCCTTTCTCATTAAATAACATACACCACCTTCTAAAGTTGATGAAAACATTCATGTAATTACGAGTTTTTGGGAAAGGAAAGAATAGAGCCAACTTGCCCTTCCTTGCCTTCTAGAAACCCCAATTTTTTTCCCACATGAGTTGTGTCACTGACTCTTTGGTTTTGTTGGTTGGGCTCACATCTTGAAAAATAGTGTTGCCCCTCCTTTGCATTCACTACTTTCTTTTCTTCATGTTTCCTCATGTGGTTCCCCATCTTGCCAACTCGCTTTGCCTAGCCTTTCGTCCCCCTATTTACCAACTCCTCTTGCCTTGCATTTGGAATCCCTTCGTTGATGTGGGCTCTCCCTCTTGCCATGCCTCCGAGCGCCTATATTTTCATCTCGCCTTGGTGTGTCGTAGCGAAATACCGTGTTTGTGTTGGCTTTGGGAAACCCCAAGTTTCTTCCTAGATGTGAGTTGTGTCGCTGGCTCCTCGGTTTTGTTGGTTGGGCGCTCCTCTTTCTTACTCAACTTGACTTTGGGTTCCCCTCTTGCCAACTTGCCTTGTGTTGCCTCTGGAAACCCCAAGTTTGCCTTACATTTGGGAAACCCCAAGGTTTTTTCCCACCGCACCCGTGCTGCTGGTTCTTTCGGTGTTGTTGGTTGGGCGCTCCTCTTGCCAACACGACTTGCCTTTGGGCGCTCCTCTTGCGAAATTTATGAAACTTTATGCAACTTATGCAACAATGCAACTTATGCAACAATGCAACTTATGCAACTATGCAACTATATGCAAGTTTATGAAACTATGGAACTTATGCAACTTATGCAACTATGCAAGTTATGCAACTATGCAACTTATGCAAATTTATGCAACTACGCAACTTTATACAACTATGCAACTTATGCAACTTTATGCAACATGCAACTTATGCAACTTTATGGAACTTATGCAACTTTATACAACAATGCAAATTATGCAACTATGCAACTATATGCAACTATATGAAAATATGCAACTATATGCAACTATATGCAACTTTATGCAACAATGAAACTTATGCAACTATATGAAACTATGCAACTATATGCAACTATGCAACTACGCAACTATATGAAACTATAAAAGAGAAGGCTCACACCCCAAAGCATACCAAGATAACAATAATGGGATGCCAAGTATGATATGAATCAAGTAAACAAGGACCCCAATAAGTTTGTTACATACAATAGAATCAAGTATATTGTCCAAGCAAAACATGGGTTCCCTAAATATTTGCTCGTTAACTTATCTTCTCATTTTTTCGAGTGTTGGTACCAAAAACTTATATTCGCATGATAACTTATATTCTTGTTTTAATGAGTGTAGGTACCACCAAATAGGTATCTTTCAGATATATATTCCTCGAGTGATGATCAATATATATTAAGAGAGGTTGAAAGTGAGACATATTGTACTAGATATACTAGTTCTAGATCAACTAGATCTGAAAAGGTAAGGAAAATATTTCATATACGCATGCAATTTTTTATTTCCAACGGAGGGTCATGTAATTATGATGCTGAGAGCATAGGTGACATTGATTTTCCCTTGAGGTATAGACATCTAGTGCAACGATGGGCACCTAAGGAGCTACCTGAAGTGAACACAGATTTCTTCATAAGTGGGAGGATGTATCACATTGCTCCTTCATCCTTACATGGATTGGGGTTATTTGCCATGGATGGCATAAAGGTCGGCTATGGAACTGTAACTGAATTGATGGAGTATGTTGGACCATTATACAAATACAATCATTGGTTGATGTTGGTCTAATATACGAGAAGTATGCAGAGATACAGAGTTGCCGCAAATTATATACAACTAGTAGATAACAATCAAAATAAAGGGGAAACTATGTATATTGATGGAAGGCCAAAAGCTACTGGAAACATTGCGGGCTTTATAAATAGTACACGACCAGTGGCAACAACTAAGAGATCGAATTGCATATTTGAGGGACATGAAGGAAATCGTATATTTGTATGTGCAACAAAAACAATAGTTCCAAGTGAAGAGTTGTTGATCGATTACAACTTAAATCAAATAGATGGAGGGGGTGTGGCTATGGGGGTAAATATCTTACATACCATTCAACTCAACCTTTGATCAATCATTGTTATAATTTATTGCTGCAATATTTCAATTTCTTACTGCATATATTTCATTTTTCATTATTTATTTTTTGATATTACTGCAATATTTCATTTTCTTAATGTTACAATAACTTTCATAAATCTTGTTGATTAATTTATTGTGTCAACATCTGTCCATGGTGACCATGATAAATCACATGCTACATCTATCCAGGGTGACCGTGGAAATGCACCCGTTGTGCCTCAATAGGTAAATGTTAAATATAGTAACAACTTATGACTACAACAACTAAATTTCTGAAATTTCATTATTTATTTTATGATATTACTGCAATATTTCATTTTTTTAATGTTACAGGTGAATTTCATAATTTTTGTTGATTGATTTATTGTGTCAACTTCTGTCTAGGGTGACCGTGAGAAATCACATGCTACATCTGTCCAGGGTGACTGTGGAAATGTACCCGCTGTGCCTCAATAGGTAAATGTTAAATATAGTAACAACTTATGACTACAACAACTAAATTTCTGAAATTTCATTATTTATTTTTTGATATTACTGCAATTTTTCATTTTTTCAATGTTACAAGTGAATTTCATAACTTTTGATGATTGATTTATT